>JAVGWX010000006.1:117362960-117660460 GCA_036924085.1 Ariolimax columbianus | reverse complement strand
GCGTGACAACATCAACAGACCAGCGTGACAACATCAACAGACCAATCCATGTACGTATCGCTGAGTGGCCCAGAACGTGTACATCACCCAAAGTGTCAAGTACACGTGTCGACCTGTGTGTTTCGATGCACACCAGACATAGTAGAACCTGCCATCTAATTTACAGAGCCCACCAGCTCTCAGAGATCGTGGCCCGCGCATATTTGTCCAGTGATCACGTGATTGCGCTTTACAAAAAACAGCACAAATAGTTAGTGCCAGCTCTGTGGCGCAATGACCCTCCGTCTCAAATAGACATCATTCAACTCCATCAGTATCATCGACATATGGACTCGTACACCACAGTTTATCTACACGACTAATGTCTGATGTAGGTCCACAGCTTATCTACACGACTAATGTCTGGTGTAGGCCCACCGTTTATCTACACGACTAATGTATGGTCTAGGGCCCACAGCTTATCTACACGATTAATATCTGATGTAGGCCCACAGTTTATCTATACGACTAATGTATGGTCTAGGGCCCACAGCTTATCTACACGACTAATGTCTGGTGTAGACCCACAGTTTATCTACACGACTAATGTATGGTCTAGGGCCCACAGCTTATTTCCACGATTAATATCTGATGTAGGCCCACAGTTTATCTACACGATTAATATCTGATGTAGGCCCACAGTTTATCTACACGATTAATGTCTGATTTAGGGCCCATATAAAAGACTAATAAAGGTACCATTAGTTGGCCCACGCAAACGAGAGTGACCTAACCAATAGACGGGTTCCGTCCTGATGATGTAACCCTCTGTATTTGGATTATAATATGGAAGTTGTTGCGCTGGTCATCAGCTTCACTCTAGTCCCTGGCTACATTCAACCAGTGCAAGACGGTTAGTCAAGACGACCTGAGGTAACACAGGATGGAGGAACTCTGGCTCCACTTCCCTTGCGACCAGAGATCGGAACTCTGGCCCCACCTCCCGTTGGATCAGAGATCGGCACTCTGACCCCACATCCTTTGGAACCAGAGATCGGCACTCTGACCCCACCTCCCTTAGGACCAGAGATCGGAACTCTGACCCCACCTCTCTTAGGATCAGAGATCGGAACTCTGACTCCACCTCCCTTGGAACCAGAGATCGGAACTCTGACCCCATCTCCCTTGGAACCAGAGATCGGAACTCTGACCCCATCTCCTTTGGAACCAGAGATCGGAACTCTGACCCAATCTCCCTTGGAACCAGAGATCGGAACTCTGACCCCATCTCCTTTGGAACCAGAGATCGGAACTCTGACCCAATCTCCCTTGGAACCAGAGATCGGAACTCTGACCCCAGCTCCCCTGGGACCAGAGATCGTTTGTATAATGCTATCCCTGACAGCCCTCAAAACGTTTCTCTCTCTCACAATATCTATGATCTGGGAGCAAGAGCTGAATGTTAGATAAGAAACGACATTTTTCTGTGTGGCTATATTTGTCTGCAGATGCTAATACGAATGGATCAAACTGTACCATTAACTATAGAGGAATATAAATATGTTGGTGACCTGAACAACTCGCCATTTTTTAACATCGGAATACTAATCTATGCTCGGCAAGAAATATGATAACTTGATAAAAAAAAGACAAGAAGGCCCTCTCAATGATAGCAAATGAAAAAAAATTAGTGAGAATAGGGATCCAGCTAATCTACTCAATCAGTACTTTGGCACAGTGTACACAAAAGGGGAATGCTCTAAGATCCCATAGCTTATTGATATTGTCCAAAGGAGCAGGGACACGGTGGAATTTAGATCAAGCTGTATTACGGAGGAAATGGTCTTATAAAAATTGGAGGGGTTGAAAGTGGATAAATGTCCAGGTCAAGATGGTATTCATCCAAAATTGCTGTTTAAAATTAGAGACCAATTAGCAACAATATTGGCTATATCATGTTCTCAATCACTTGCAAAAGCGATTGTTCCACGGGATTGGAAAGATGCAGGAGTGATCCCCTTGTTCAAAAAGGACAAAAAAATAAACTCCAACAAATTATAGATGAGTGAGTTTAACGAGCATAGTCTGTAAATTGTTAGAGTCAATAATCAAAGAAAACATTGTAACGCATTTAGACAAGTTTAATCTAATCAGAAATAGTCAGCATGTGTTTACTAGAGGGAGATCATGCTTGTACCAGCTCTAGCTGACTTACCTACCGTAGCAGATGGTGCAATGTGTCTGCACTACTATATTCTCACTTCAAACAAATGAGCTATGACACTAAATGAAAATATAACACAACATTGAAACTTTATTTCTACACGTTACCAACTGACTATCCAATCCTCATTCAAAATAAAACATGTCTGGCTGTAACAGATTATGAACTAATCTAAACTAAAAGAAACTTGATTACGAACTGCAACTTGATAGACAAACCGTTATGTGGATTGTCACATAATGGAAGATTCGTGTGTGTTCTGCAAACCCAGGTGATTCGTCCGTGGACCTGTTGCCCTCGTCGACCGTGCCTTGTAGTGATAGTAAAAGCGCTGGATCGCTGTGCTAGTCAAATATCTCTAGTTAGACGCTGGTTCTTGAGATACTTCCATTAAACGCTGATTCTGTAGATAATTCTGTTAGGCGCTGATTCTCAGCAGCGATGCAAATAATAGTATCTAAGATGTCCATCTCGTGCGTGTTCCTCATCTGTTTCTAACACTTGCTATGTCAAACATCAATGTCACGACTATTTACCGTGGTGAAAGATTGTCTGTCAAAACCGCTCTTTCTCTCTATCTCTCTCTCTCTCTCTCTCTCTCTCTCTATCTCTCTCTTTCTCTCTCTCTCTCTCTTGTCTCCTAAAGCTATCTGCTTTCTCATGACTCGTCTCTAGACTCTGGTTTGTGTGTTTTAGGATCTTCTTTCCTCTCCTCCCGATATCAACAGACGGTCCTCTCCTCCCGCTATCAACAGACGGTCCTCTCCTCCCGCTACCAACAGACGGTCCTCTCCTCCCGATATCAACAGACGGTCCTCTCCTCCCGCTATCAACAGACGGTCCTCTCCTCCCGCTATCAACAGACGGTCCTCTCCTCCCGATATCAACAGACGGTCCTCTCCTTCCGCTATCAACAGACGGTCCTCTCCTCCCGCTATTAACAGACGGTCCTCTCCTCCCGCTATCAACAGACGGTCCTCTCCTCCCGATATCAACAGACGGTCCTCTCGTCCCGCTATCAACAGACGTTTCTCTCCTCCCGCTATCAATAGACGGTCCTCTCCTCCCGCTATCAACAGACAGTTCTCTCCTCCCACTATCAACAGACCGTCCTCTCCTCCAGCTAACAACAGACGGTCCTCTCCTCCCGCTATCAATAGACGCTCCTCTGCTCCCGCTATCAACAGACGGTCCTCTCCTCCCACTATCAACAGACGGTCCTCTCCTCCAGCTATCAACAGACGGTCCTCTCCTCCCGCTATCAATAGACGGTCCTCTCCTCCGGCAATCAACAGACGGTCCTCTCCTCCCGCTATCAACAGACGGTCCTCTCCTCCCGCTATCAACAGACGGTCCTCTCCTCCCGCTATCAACAGACGGTCCTCTCCTCCCGCTATCAACAGACGGTCCTCTCCTCCCGCTATCAACAGACGGTCCTCTCCTCCCGCTATCAACAGACGGTCCTCTCCTCCCGCTATCAACAGACGGTCCTCTCCTCCCGCTATCAACTGACGGTCCTCTCCTCCCGCTATCAATGGACGGTCCTCTCCTCCCGCTATCAACAGACGGTCCTCTCCTCCCGCTATCAATGGACGGTCCTCTCCTCCCGCTATCAACAGACCGTTCTCTCCTCCCGCTATCAACAGACGGTCCTCTCCTCCCGCTATCAACAGACGGTCCTCTCCTCCCGCTATAAATGGGCGGTCCTCTCCTCCCGCTATCAACAGACCGTTCTCTCCTCCCGCTATCAACAGACGGTCCTCTCCTCCCGCTATCAACAGACGGTCCTCTCCTCCCGCTATCAATGGACGGTCCTCTCCTCCCGCTATCAACAGACCGTTCTCTCCTCTCGCTATCAACAGACGGTCCTCTCCTCCCGCTATCAACAGACGGTCCTCTCCTCCCGCTATCAACAGACGGTCCTCTCCTCCCGCTATCAAAAGACGGTCCTCTCCTCCCGCTATCAACAGACGGTTCTCTCCTTCCGCTATCAACAGATGGTCCTCTCCTCCCGCTATCAACAGACAGTCCTCTCCTCCCGCTATCAACAGACGGTCCTCTCCTCCCGCTATCAACAGACGGTCCTCTCCTCCCGCTATCAATGGACGGTGCTCTCCTCCCGCTATCAACAGACCGTTCTCTCCTCCCGCTATCAACAGACGGTTCTCTCCTCCCGCTATCAACAGACGGTCCTCTCCTCCCGCTATCAATGGACGGTCCTCTCCTCCAGCTATCAACAGACGGTCCTCTCCTCCCGCTATCAACAGACGGTCCTCTCCTCCCGATATCAACAGACGGTTCTCTCCTCTTGCTATCAACAGACGGTCCTGTCCTCCCGCTATCAACAGACGGTCATCTCCTCCCGCTATCAATAGACGGTCCTCTCCTCCCGCTATCAACAGACGGTTCTCTCCTCCCGCTATCAATAGACGGTCCTCCCCTCCCGCTATCAACAGACGGTCCTCTCCTCCCGATATCAACAGACGGTCCTCTCCTCCCGCTATCAACAGACGGTCCTCTCCTCCGGCTATTAACAGACGGTCCTCTCCTCCCGCTATCAACAGACGGTCCTCTCCTCCCGATATCAACAGACGGTTCTCTCCTCCCGCTATCAATAGACGGTCCTCTCCTCCCGCTATCAACAGACGGTTCTCTCCTCCCGCTATCAACAGACCGTCCTCTCCTCCCGCTATCAACAGACGGTCCTCTCCTCCCGCTATCAACAGACGGTCCTCTCCTCCCGCTATCAACAGACGGTCCTCTCTTCCCGCTATCAACAGACGGTCCTCTCCTCCAGCTATCAACAGACGGTCCTCTCCTCCCGCTATCAACAGACGGTCCTCTCCTCCCGCTATCAACAGACGGTCCTCTCCTCCCGCTATCAACAGACGGTCCTCTCCTCCCGCTATCAACAGACGGTCCTCTCCTCCCGCTATCAATGGACGGTCCTCTCCTCCCGCTATCAACAGACGGTCCTCTCCTCCCGCTATCAATGGACGGTCCTCTCCTCCCGCTATCAACAGACCGTTCTCTCCTCCCGCTATCAACTGACGGTCCTCTCCTACCGCTATCAACAGACGGTCCTCTCCTACCGCTATCAACAGACGGTCCTCTCCTCCCGCTATCAACTGACGGTCCTCTCCTACCGCTATCAACAGACGGTCCTCTCCTCCCGCTATCAACAGACGGTCCTCTCCTCCCGCTATCAACAGACGGTCCTCTCCTCCCGCTATCAATGGACGGTGCTCTCCTCCCGCTATCAACAGACCGTTCTCTCCTCCCGCTATCAACAGACGGTTCTCTCCTCCCGCTATCAACAGACGGTCCTCTCCTCCCGCTATCAATGGACGGTCCTCTCCTCCAGCTATCAACAGACGGTCCTCTCCTCCCGCTATCAACAGACGGTCCTCTCCTCCCGATATCAACAGACGGTCCTCTCCTCTTGCTATCAACAGACGGTCCTGTCCTCCCGCTATCAACAGACGGTCATCTCCTCCCGCTATCAATAGACGGTCCTCTCCTCCCGCTATCAACAGACGGTTCTCTCCTCCCGCTATCAATAGACGGTCCTCCCCTCCCGCTATCAACAGACGGTCCTCTCCTCCCGATATCAACAGACGGTCCTCTCCTCCCGCTATCAACAGACGGTCCTCTCCTCCGGCTATTAACAGACGGTCCTCTCCTCCCGCTATCAACAGACGGTCCTCTCCTCCCGATATCAACAGACGGTTCTCTCCTCCCGCTATCAATAGACGGTCCTCTCCTCCCGCTATCAACAGACGGTCCTCTCCTCCCGCTATCAACAGACCGTCCTCTCCTCCCGCTATCAACAGACGGTCCTCTCCTCCCGCTATCAACAGACGGTCCTCTCCTCCCGATATCAACAGACGGTCCTCTCCTACCGCTATCAACAGACGGTCCTCTCCTACCGCTATCAACAGCCGGTCCTCTCCTCCCGCTATCAACTGACGGTCCTCTCCTACCGCTATCAACAGACGGTCCTCTCCTCCCGCTATCAACAGACGGTCCTCTCCTCCCGCTATCAACAGACGGTCCTCTCCTCCCGCTATCAACAGACGGTCCTCTCCTCCCGCTATCAACTGACGGTCCTCTCCTACCGCTATCAACAGACGGTCCTCTCCTCCCGCTATCAACAGACGGTCCTCTCCTCCCGCTATCAACAGACGGTCCTCTCCTCCCGCTATCAACAGACGGTCCTCTCCTCCCGCTATCAACAGACGGTCCTCTTCTTTTCGCTGCACGCTGCCGACTGATGTCGACTTGTCTCTAGACTTTTCCTCTTCACCGTTTTCATGATGGTGCAGTTACCCTCGTTGCTCGCACCCGAATAATCTTTCCTCTTGTCTCTCCTAGCTATCGATATCTGCAGCGTTTTTTCCAGATAAGTGGTGCGCTAACGACACGGGTTTTCTGATCTCGTACCTAGGTTGTTTTCATCTCGAGATTTAAGAAAAACCAGTTAAAAGCATGTCTGGTTTCAATTGTCACTACTGATCATGCTGTAACAGGCTCTCATGCGTCTAGGCGTTATGCACGGTTATGTAGTTTAACATCTGAGTGGCTTGGAAACCAACGCTATTCATTCCAATCATTCATATGTCCAGATTTGAATACATCTGTACTGGCTAACTTGCTTAGTTTAATTCTATAAGAAACAATGAATGACTACTGACTATCCATGCTCTACTCCCAACCTGACTAACTTTAATAAAACATGACTAAAATCATATTCATAATAAATCTACACAGCTAAGATCTGCTACACGCTCAACAAACATTTTAGAGTTCATGGAGGAGGTTACTAGAATGATGGAGGGGAGACAGTGTTTGTTATATATCTAGATTATGCAAAGGCCTTTGATAGAGCACCTCATCAAAGATCCCTTAGAAAGTTAAAATCACATGGAATAGGTGGGGAAGCTGCCAAATGGATTGAAAATTGGTTAACGGGAAGAAGGCAGAGAGTGGGCATAAATAAGGAGTACTCTGAGTGGAGTGAAGTGAAAAGTGGTGTGCCACAGGGCTCGGTTTTGGGACCAATTTTGTTCTTGATATATATAAATGATTTGGACATTGATATGAGATCCATGATTGCAAAATTTGCTGATGACACAAAACTATGCAGTAGTGTCTCATCTAAAGCAGAAGTGGATATATTGAGGTCGGATTTAGGTAAAATTCGAGAATGGTCTGTAAGCTGGTAAATGGAGTTTAATGTAGATAAATGTACAGTCAGCCACGTGGGTAGATCCAATATGGAACATAATTACAGAATGAGAGAAAACAATATTTGAAAGATAGATAAGGAAAGGGACCTAGGGGTTATGATAGATCATACAGGTAAGGTGAGTGAGCAAGTTAAGGTAGCAGTGAAAAATGTTAGGTATGATAAAAAGAAATATTAAACATAGAAGCAAGGAAGTGATCGTCAAACTGTATAAAGCATTAGTTAAACCTAGGTTGGAGTACTTTGTACAGTTGTGGAGTCCTTATCGTAGAGGGGATATAAACATGCGGGAAAGGATACAAAAAAGAGCAACAAAGCTGATAGTGGGATTCCAGAATTACAGTTAGGAGGAAAGACTAAAGAAAACCGGCCTACAGTGTCTAGAAGAGAGAAGAATTTGAGGTGACAATACAGGTTTATAAGATGATCAGAGGAATGGATAAATTAGGCTATAACATTTTGCTATCAAAATACAGCCACCTACAAGAACAAGAGGTCACAGCTACAAATTAACTAAAGAAAGGTCCAGATCAGATATAAGAAAATATTTTTTTAAGCCAAGAAATTGCATGCAGCGTGGGGTATAGAGACTTCTGAAGAGTCTTCATACCGAGCTTAAACCAGTTAAGTTAGGCTAAACGATATCTACAATATTTATGTTAAGATAAGCACATTGTCATTCCATAACTAGGTCATTCACACAGCCAGTAGGAACGGGTGTTTGTGGCATCTCTACGATCTGGTGCAGTCATTCACACAGCCAGTAGGAACGGGTGTTTGTGGCATCTCTACGATCTGGTGCAGTCATTCACACAGCCAGTAGGAACGGGTGTTTGTGGCATCTCTACGATCTGGTGCAGTCATTCACACAGCCAGTAGGAACGGGTGTTTGTGGCATCTCTACGATCTGGTGCAGTCATTCACACAGCCAGTAGGAACGGGTGTTTGTGGCATCTCTACGATCTGGTGCAGTCATTCACACAGCCAGTAGGAACGGGTGTTTGTGGCATCTCTACGATCTGGTGCAGTCATTCACACAGCCAGTAGGAACGGGTGTTTGTGGCATCTCTACGATCTGGTGCAGTCATTCACACAGCCAGTAGGAACGGGTGTTTGTGGCATCTCTACGATCTGGTGCAGTCATTCACACAGCCAGTAGGAACGGGTGTTTGTGGCATCTCTACGATCTGGTGCAGTCATTCACACAGCCAGTAGGAACGGGTGTTTGTGGCATCTCTACGATCTGGTGCAGTCATTCACACAGCCAGTAGGAACGGGTGTTTGTGGCATCTCTACGATCTGGTGCAGTCATTCACACAGCCAGTAGGAACGGGTGTTTGTGGCATCTCTACGATCTGGTGCAGTCATTCACACAATCATGTGTCCCTTGACAACGGGTTATTGTTGCATCTGCATGATCTGGTGCAGTCATTCACACAACCAATTGTTCCACAAGAACGGGAGATTGGATCATCTCTATGATATGCCGCTTCCGTCAGCAGAAATACCTGTAACTGTATCATTCAACGACCAACTGCACAACACAAGCTCTCACCTGTTGCAAACAATTCGCACGGATTATAATCTTCGTTTCCCAGTTCCTGCCAATTGCCTAGAAGAGATGACATGCTGCTTCTGCTATTGAGCGAGTAAATGTTAATGGACCGTTTTTATTTGGCTCGCTCGCGTAATGTCTTTTAATCAATCCGTTCAGAACATTATTATTAAGACTGGTAGAAACTAACTTTTGCTTTTTTTTCACATAATCAAAAATCTATACAATGAATACTTTCTCTTTATATGTGGTACAGCCATGGCTCCCAGGCCTTTGCTCTTCATACTACTACCACAACAACCACTACTACCACAACACCACTACTACCACAACAACCACTACTAAAACAACAACCACTACTACCACAACAACCACTACTACCACAACAACCACTACTAAAGCTAAACATGTAGCCAATACCACTGATACTATTGCTACAACTACTGCTACTACTAGTGCTGCTGGTGCTATTGTTACTACAACTACTACAACTGTAACTACTACTACTACAACTACTACTATTACAACTACTACTACTACAACTACTACTACTACTACTACCACTACTACTACTGCTGCTACTACAACTACTACTACTACAACTACTACTACTACAACTACTACTGCTACAACTACTACTACTACAACTACTACTACAACTACTACTACAACTACTACTACTACAACTACTACAACTACTACTACAACTACTACTACTACAACTACTACTACTACAACTACTACTACAACTACTACTACAACTACTACTACTACAACAACTAATACTACAATTACTACTACTACAACTACTACTACAACTACTACTACTAATATTGATGTTGCTACTGCTACCACTCCCACTACTATTAGTTCTGTTACTATTACTACTAATACTACTCCTACTATGACTACTACAATTACTACTACTTGGGAGGAAGACTAACGTCTGGTCAGGCAAAATATACTGATCAGATAGGTTAGTTAGGGTCAGTCAAAACATTCTAGCCAAGACCCTCAGCTCGGCTTCCTAGTAGCCCTTCCTGGAAACGGGCTGTTTTCGTGGCAGTCTGGCTAACGAGGTGAAAGATCGACGTGATTCCCGTGGTCGTGAGTGACACGCAGATAAAATCAAGCATAGCATAACCACCTGGATGACTTCGGTCGACTTTCATCAGCACACTCATGATGCGAGGAAAGCTACTGCAACCCACCACTTAACGTCTTTTTCAGGGCGCATAAAAGAGTAAACCAACTCATTGTGAACATTCGCAAACAACAACAACAATACCTACTACTTCTACTTCTGCTATCACTTCCACTACTACTTTGTGGTAGTGCTCAGGCTTAGCTGAGTAGTTTACTTATCTAAATAGTTACAACATGTATCTACACCACGACACGACTTCACACAGTAAAACACAGTAAATACTATCATGACCGTAAAACAAAACAATATTATTTATGACAAGGATAAACATAATATCAACAAAAGGGATCAAGATGCTGAGCAGCGCATGAGCTGCAGTGGTCAGCGACTCATAGCTGACTGCTAGCGTCAGGGCCAGCAAACTAGAGCTGCCAAGATCCTTCTACACTTCCACGCGATGATCCTGGATGACAGGCTGCAGCAGGGCAGACTGGCTAAGGAGAAGGGATTGCAGACTGACTAAGGAGAAGGGATTGAAGACGGAACGCTAACTCTGTACTAATAAAATGCTTGCTGAAGTCGGATGTGTTGGACCGAAAGGTGCAAAAATCGCAGTCAAGCTGTAAACTACGACACAACGAATTCCGTTCTCTGGACTACCTTCTGCTACTTAAGCCCTTTCAGTGTTTGGTAGTGGGAGATTGAGAACGAACGAAGCCAAGCCAAGCCATATCAACAACAATCAAAGTACACCTAAACTAAATAATTATAATATGTATATATATTGATTTAACTACAATAAGCACTAGCTTTTGATCTTTCCCCCAAACTATGGTACCCAGGCTTTTGTCGCTGCACTTCCCTATCTGCTCACTCAACACACGATCACAAACTCACTCAACACACGATCACAAACTCACTCAACACACGATCACAAACTCACTCAACACACGATCACAAACTCACTCAACACACGATCACAAACTCACTCAACACACGATCACAAACTCACTCAACACACGATCACAAACTCACTCAACACACGATCACAAACTCACTCAACACACGATCACACACTCTCAGACTCCTGGCAGCCTCTCAAGTTTCCTCCTAGCCAGTGTCCTGATTTCATCCTAGCAGAGTATTGTATAGTCTCAGTGAACAACATGGCTGTCCAATGGTCTTCTGTTGGGTGTCTGACCTTGCCGTCACTTTCGTTTAGAACCACTCCCCAACTAATTGTTATTGGTTGATTATCCCCGAATCTCTGTCACTCTAATTGTCGTAGCCGGTCGTGGCGGCATCTGACTGTTACCAACCCCCATCTACGATAATTCTAAACGCCAAAGTGGTCAGCTCAAACCCCCATCTCATCTCCAAACACCACATCCCCCCCCCCTTTTGTGCCAGACAAAGTCTTCCACCTAAACCTCTCGTTTACTTTGTCGACCTAGCGTTGAACCGATGACTGACCTTGGCACGCATTTAAGCAACATTTGTTCTTAGAGTCGTCAGCCGAATCTCCCCTGTCCTAAACGCCCATGCTCCAACTAGAACTGTCACAATTTCTACTAACACTATTAATACTATTAATACTGCTACTAACATCACCACCGGTACTACTACAACAACCACCACCACTACTACTCATAATACTACTGCTGCTACTACAACTACTACTACTACAACTGCTACTACTGCACTACTACTACTACTACTATTACTACTACCGCTAATGCTACAATTACTGATGCTACTACTAGTATTACTCATACCACAGCTACTACTACTACAATAACCACCACCACTACTACTCATACCACTACTACCACTACTGCTACTGCTACTACTACTGTTGCTACTACTACTACAACCACTACTACCACTGCAGCTACTACTCCATCTCTGCCGAGCACTTGCCGATTGATTCCCGCCACAACGACATGACAAGCCCAGCCACGCGACTGACATCATCCCGTACAACCTTGGACGAGATGAGAGAAACTATCTACAGGTCTGTGTTGACTGAGAGCTACCGCTCGACTCCTGCTCGCGTCACGCACAAAATGGACGGAACAATTAGATTTGAACAATAAATAAATCATGTTTGCACGTCGCTGAAAAATTTTCTGAAATATCGAACAACTGTGACGTTATGTGTCTCGTGTCAAGGACGTCATGGCCGAGAACTGAAGATATTTGTGACGCGTTAACCTGACACTACACCGACAAGGTCAAGTAAGATAGGCAGGTGGGAAACTGGGTGACCTGGGATCTACATCAGGACAGAGATACTCGTGATTGACACACATTTCCTTCGGTCCTTCGAGAAATCTGGCACGCTGTGTTAGGAACAAGCAGGCTTTAGAGTCGGCAGTTGAGAAGAAAATCAACTTTTGACGCTGACCAAAACAAGAAATGATGGCTGTCAGAACAACAAACCTATAAAGACTAGCTTCCCTGACCCACAGCAGGCTTGCTGGAGAAAAGGTATTCGGATCAACAGAATTAACCTGGGAATTCACGCAGATGAAGATGAAGGATTCGATCCCTAGAACAAAAGTCTTAGCAGAATGTTGAACACAAGTCTCGTCGCCAAGTTGGTCTGTCTATCTGATCTAGGCTAAAGACCTGTCTGAGCAGATCAAAGCTGATAATCTGACAATATGGCTGAGCCTTCAAGACAACGAGAGTGTGGCACTAAAGCCAAATGGAGACCAAGACTAAAGTCGAGAGACGTGTGCTGCTGTTGAAGAGGCTAGCTGGTATCACGGAGCTCAGGCAAAGATACTTTGAGAGGCTTGGACCTTGGTTGAGGCGCTTGGACCTTGGTTGAGAGGCTTGGATCTTGGTTGAGAGGCTTGGACATTGATTGAGAGGCTTGTACCTTGGTTGACAGGATTGGACCTTGGTTGAGAGGCTTGGACCTTGGTTGAGAGGCGTGTACCTTAGTTGAGGGGCTTGGACCTTGGTTGAGAGGCTTGGGTCTTGTTTGAGAGGCTTGTACCTTGGTTGAGAGGCTTGGACCTTGGTTGAGAGGCTTGGACCTTGGTTGAGAGGCGTGTACCTTGGTTGAGAGGCGTGTACCTTGGTTGATAGGCTTGGATCTTGTTTGAGAGGCTTGTACCTTGGTTGAGGGGCTTGGACCTTGGTTGAGAGGCTTGGACCTTGGTTGAGGGGCTTGGACCTTGGTTGAGAGGCTTGGACCTTGGTTCACAGGATTGGACCTTGGTTGAGAGGCTTGGATCTTGTTTGAGAGGCTTGTACCTTGGTTGAGAGGCTTGTACCTTGGTTGAGAGGCGTGTACCTTGGTTGAGAGGCTTGTACCTTGGTTGAGAGGCGTGTACCTTGATTAAGAGGCTTGTACCTTGGTTGACAGGATTGGACCTTGGTTGAGAAGCTTGGACCTTGGTTGAGAGGCTTGGACCTTGTTTGAAAGGCTTGGACCTTGGTTGAGAGGCTTGGACCTTGGTTGAGCTGGTTTGAGAGGCTTGGACCTTGTTTGAGAGGCTTGGATCTTGGTTAAGTGGCTTGTACCTTGGTTATATGCGCTCAGTAATAGAATATAATAGTGCTTTGCAATAACAACTTGTTTAAATGGACAAAATGCAGAACGGCTCAACGTTTCATTGGTGGAGCAACGAGGTCAACACCAACATCAACTTTCACAATCTACACTCACCTGGAACCCCTTGACATGCTGATAGGTAAAGATGTTATGGAAACGTATAAATGAAATGGGATCATCCCCAAAAAATCCTTCTCGTGAACTGGCAGCCAAAAAAGCAGAATTAAACAAAAGTCTGTACGTCACCATGTTAGTGAAATCAAAGACAGACCTACCCTTTTCCAGATAGAAGACTACAGTTTCAGAAAGTATAAAAAAGATATACCTCCACAAGCATTCCTCACAACACTAGAAATGCGGACATAATTAATACATGACACAACCAAACCGTTGCTTGCGTGGAGGTTTGCTATAACTGTGAAGCCGTAGTTTCTGCACGAATATGTCTTGTACTTCAATTTAACATCCTTATACTGATCTGAAAGACTCTGCAGAGTATGTACACAACCAGTTTCTTGTATTTCAGTTATCTAAAAATAAGTATGCGCATCAGACAGAAACAACCCTACATACAGCCAAGTCATGAACATGCCCACACAGTAAAAAAACTACAAACAGCCAAGTCAGGAACTGGCCCACACAGGTACAACTCTACAAACAGCCAAGTCAGGAATAGGCCCACACAGGTACAACTCTACAAACAGCCAAGTCAGGAACTGGCCCACACAGGTACAACTCTACAAACAGCCAAGTCAGGAATAGCCCCACACAGGTACAACTCTACAAACAGCCAAGTCAGGAACTGGCCCACACAGGTACAACTCTACAAACAGCCAAGTCAGGAATAGGCCCACACAGGTACAACTCTACAAACAGCCAAGTCAGGAACAGGCCCACACAGGTACAACTCTATAAACAGCCAATAAAGGAATAGGCCCACACAGGTACAACTCTATAAACAGCCAAGTCAGGAATAGGCCCACACAGGTACAACTCTATAAACAGCCAAGTCAGGAATAGGCCCACACAGTTACAACTCTACAAACAGCCAAGTCAGGAATAGGCCCACACAGTTACAACTCTACAAACAGCCAAGTCAGGAACAGGCCCATACAGTTACAACTCTACAAACAGCCAAGTCAGGAATAGGCCCACACAGTTACAACTCTACAAACAGCCAAGTCAGGAACAGGCCCATACAGTTACAACTCTACAAACAGCCCACAAGAACAGCCACACACAGGAGATTGGCTGAATCGATTAGTCACAGAAAACGTTTAGCAAGCCTCAATCCAAATGACAGCATCAGTCGACCCACAAGGAAGGCTGAGCAACGTTGTCCGACTGAGAGCCCAGCACATCCCATTTAACAAGCACATGGACCACAACACAATCCTGAGTGCCAGCTGTGTACACACTCATATGAAACTGTTCAACAGCACGCCTTTGAGTGCTCAGCGCACAGCGATACTAGGCACATGCTTCTTCCCCCAAGGTCAGATAAATGGACTGTGTACGGCACTTGACAGCAAATACAGGTTCATATACCATTCCATGGCAGTGGGACGACGGGAAGCTTGCTTGAATGTTGCTAGAATCATAACAGCAACAATAACTCGTGTACCTGTGTACAGACAAGCTATAGACCAAGTCTAGAGTACAGACTGGAGAACCAATGTCAGATTGTCAATACCCAGGTCTGACACTAACCTTGACCCCCACTATCCCTAACCCTCAATAGCCAGGTCTGACACTAACCTTGACCCCCACTATCCCTATCCCTCAATACCCAGGTCTGACACTAACCTTGACCCCCACAATCCCTAACCCTCAATAGCCAGGTCTGACACTAACCTTGACCCCCACTATCCCTAACCCTCAATACCCAGGTGTGACACTAACCTTGACCCCCACTATCCCTAACCCTCAATACCCAGGTGTGACACTAACCTTGACCCCCACTATCTCTATCCCTCAATACCCAGGTCTGAAGGTCTGATACTAACCTTGACCCCAACTATCCCTAACCCTCAATACCCAAGTGTGACACTAACCTTGACCCCCACTATCTGTAACCCTCAATACCCAGGTCTGAAGGTCTGATACTAACCTTGACCCCACTATCCCTAACCCTCAATACCCAGGTGTGGCTAGACCTGACCCCATTATTGTTAGCCTTCAGTGACCAGGTGTGATTGGCCTCTCGCCCCCCCCCCCTCCCCCTCTCCCAGCCTCGTCAGTGACCAGGTGTTATTGGCATCTCACCACCCCTCCCTCCTTACTCTCCCAGCCTCCGTCAGTGACCAGGTGTGAGTGGCATCTCGAACCCTCGCCCCCCCCCCCTCCTTACTCTCCCAGCCTCCGTCAGTGACGCTAAGGTGATGCTTCCGCTATCCCAGCCCTCCCACTATGATCAGTCTATCCATGCCCTATATGAACAGGTGTCTATCTAGGCCATCTACAACCAGATGCCTATTCAGGCCTTCTATGACCAGAAGTGCCTGTCCAAGCCCTCACTCTTTGACCAGGTGTGCATGTCCAGGCTTCTGTGACCAGGTGTGCCTGTTCAGGCCCTCCCTCTATAAATATGTGTCTATCCAGGCCCTCGTTCTGTGAGCTTGTGTCTATGCAGTCACTGAATGACCAGGTGCCAAACCAGGCCCTAAGTGACGAGGCGGGACTCTACCGTACTGTCGCTCCTGGGCCCAGACAGCCATACCTAGCGTCACGCACAGAGCGGCCACCTTGCTAGCACAGGCTGGTGACGCTCGCTCATCTAGACAAGCTCCCACCGATCGATAGAGCTTATTGAATGTTCGTGAAAGTTCTCCCTAATCTCAGCTCTTGTGCCCGGACAGAATGATGCGACTAAAAGCCCCGGAGTGGGGCTAACAGAGCTGTGCTAATGCCTGTTCTCGTACGCCCATCTCCCTCTCACCGCGTCCCTGGTCGTCAGGGGGAGGACACCATTACACAGACATTATTCCATGGAGAGTCAGACAGAAAACTTTCTCCTCCTGTGGCCGTGTTCCACAACATTCAGACATGACAGAAGGAAGAATATTTGGTGTGTACATACATAATCGCACAAACATACATATATACATACATGCATGCATACATACATACAAACATGCAATCATACATACATACAAACATGCATACATACATACATACACACATGCAATCATACATACATACAAACATACAAATATACAGACAGACATACATACAAACATACAATCATACATACATACATACATACATACATACATACATACATACATACATACATACATACAAACATGCATACATACATACATACATACATACATACATACACACATACATACATACAACACACATACATACAACACACATACATGCATACATACATACATACATACATACATACATACATACATACAAACATACATACATACATACATACAAACATATACACATACATACATACATACATACATGCTTACATACATACATACATACATACATACATACATACATACATACATACATACATACATACATGCTTGTGTTGCAGCACAGGGCCTCCCGCCTTGTAGGGCTCAGCAGGAATAGCATCTGACCTGGGGGCTTTGCCACTGGACATTAAGCTGGGTGCTTTCATGACCTCATCTGACCCAGGGCTTTGCCACTGGACATTAAGCTTGGTGCTTTCATGACATCATCTGACCGGGGGTCTTTGCCACTGGACATTAAGCTGGGTGCTTTCATGACCTCATATGTACTGGACGGGATACCGAGTCTGTCATCGACTGCAACTTGAGACATGTGTGTGATGGTTAATTCACTGATGGACAGTTTAGAATATCACTGAAGTGCTCGGACCATCGCTCCAGAACATGACTTTGTCATCATGGTGTGCCATCACCATTAAGGATAAGAGATTAGTGAAAGGACCTGGGGTAGGAGACTGCTTTTAGACTATCGTAAAACCGCGTCGTGTCTTTCGGTTCTGCATTTCACTGGACTTAATCTACTGTTAAGCCAGGCATACTGCGTAGTCCTGAGCTGGTCCTGGGAAATCCTGCATAGTCCTGAGCTGGTCCTGGGAAATCCTGCATAGTCCTTGGAAATCCTGCATAGTCCTGTGAAATCCTGCATAGTTCTGGGCTGGTTCTTGGAAATCCTGCATAGTCCTGAGCTGGTCCTGTGAAATCCTGCATAGTCCTGGGAAATCCTGCAACGTCCTGGTCCTGGGAAATCCTGCGAAGATTGAACACTCGCTTTTTGGAAGGTGACGAGGGATCGTTCCGGTGGAGTCATTCAAAGATGCTTCTCACACTAGTCTGAATAGCCCCGTCGTTCTCTTTAATCCAGTCAGAAACCCTACTAGCCACATAAACCGTACTCCACATGAACCCTACAGGCCGCATGAACCCTACGGGCCACATGAACCCCAGGGGCCACAGGAACCCTACTAGCCACATAAAGCCTACTAGCCACATAAAGCCTACTCCACATGAACCCTACGCGCCACATGAACCGTACGGGCTACATGAACCCTACGGGCGACATAAAGTCTATTCCACATGAACCCTACACGCTACATGAACCCTACGGGCCACATGAACCCTACTAGCCACATAAAACCTATTACAAATGAACCCTACGGGCCGCTTGAACCATACGCGCCACATGAACCCTAAGGGCCGCATGAACCCAACGCGCCACATGAACCCTACGGGCCACATGAACCCTACTAGCCACATAAACCCTACTCCACATGAACCATATGGGCCACATGAACCCTACGGGACGCATGAACCCTTCTAGCCACATAAACCAAGTAGTCTCAAGCGGTAGAACAGAACAGCATACTTCAGGTCCATGTTTCCTCAATTGCATCCATGCAGGACTGAGTATCCATGCAGGACTGAGTATCCATGCAGGACTGTGAATCCATGCAGGACTGTGTATCCGTTGGTCAATATCCAGAATGCTGGAAAAGCCTTCTTGGTGCGGTCCACATTGGCGAGTTAAATTTCTTCATAGATCTCCGACTGTGGGCTACATTTCAAGGCTAAACTCTGACACAGCGATCCTGTGGTGTGTTCAACACTCTGGGCTAAATGTCAAAACTAAATTCTGACACAGCGATCCTGTGGTGTGTCCAACACTCTGGGCTAAATGTCAAGGCTAAACTCTGACACAGCGATCCTGTCGTGTATCCAACACTCTGGGCTAAATGTCAAGGCTAAACTCTGACACAGCGATCCTCTGAACCATAGGTAGCCTTTACCACCCGCATGTCTATCCCTCCTTCTGGTGAGGACATAGTCGATAAGTTGTCCATGCTTAGAGCATGATTGCACGGAGGAGGGCTTGTTGTGCGTGGGTTGGTTGGTTACTGGTCTGTGGTCTCCTGTCTTGTGGCGCAATGCCATATAGTGATATCTGCTCGTAGGAAACCGAAACATGATGTTGTGAGTGGATCGAGAATAGAAGATGTACACATAGGGCACGTTGATATGGTTTGTACACAGACGGTACGTTGATATGACTTGTACACAGACGGTACGTTGATATGGCTTGTACAGACGGTACGTGGATATGTCTTGCACACAGACGGTACGTTGATATGGCTTGTATTCAGACTGTACCTTGATATGGCTTGTACACAGACGGTACGTTGATATGGCTTGTACACAGACGGTACGTTGATATGGCTTGTGCACAGACAGTACACAAACCGGTTGACAACCTGCAAATGGATAAGCTTTTACTAGTTAAGCAAGGGAAGTAATTAAACGAATTGACTTCACTTAAAGCTTCTTTGACATTCATCTGTTATTCCCCTTGATTTCTTTTCATTGCAGTATTTCACTGTCACATTGTCTTTCTCAACCCTTCTCCCCCACTTCGTCTCAACCCTTCTCTTCCACTTCGTCTCAACCCTTCTCTTCCACTTCGTCTCAACCCTTCTCTTCCACTTCGTCTCAACCCTTCTCTTCCACTTCGTCTCAACCCTTCTCTTCCACTTCGTCTCAACCCTTCTCTTCCACTTCGTCTCAACCCTTCTCTCCCACACGGTCTCAACCCTTCTCTCCCACACGGTCTCAACCCTTCTCCCCCCCCCCTTCGTCTCAACCCTTCTCTTCCACTTCGTCTCAACCCTTCTCTTCCACTTCGTCTCAACCCTTCTCTTCCACTTCGTCTCAACCCTTCTCTTCCACTTCGTCTCAACCCTTCTCTTCCACTTCGTCTCAACCCTTCTCTTCCACTTCGTCTCAACCCTTCTCTCCCACTTCGTCTCAACCCTTCTCTTCCACTTCGTCTCAACCCTTCTCTTCCACTTCGTCTCAACCCTTCTCTTCCACTTCGTCTCAACCCTTCTCTTCCACTTCGTCTCAACCCTTCTCTTCCACTTCGTCTCAACCCTTCTCTTCCACTTCGTCTCAACCCTTCTCTCCCACACAATCTCAAACCTTCTCTCCCACTTCCTGTCAACTGTTTTTTTTACCAAGGATTATTTCTGGAAAGATGTAAGTTTGAATGCCTGAACAAAGGGGCCAGCCGTATCGCAATAAAGGATCTGTGTTGATATATCCAGGTGGTTGTTTGCGCATGTCTTTTGTATCTGCAAACATGTCTGCTGGGACAAAGAAACACACTTCGGTGTTCACTAGCGAGTATACAGTACACACATATGACACGTGTTGAGCACACTCTGTAGGCCAGACGTCACTCTGTAACGTGACGTCACCGTGCGTTAAGAAACTATGGTATGACGTCACTGTATGCTCATACAGTTTTTTCTGCCATCTTGTTTGACAACGAAAGCACGTGTTGTACTAGGTCCCTCAGGATACAAAAGATATGGCGTCAGCTGATACTTTCAAATGAATTCCCATCTGATATGGGATCTAAACATTCCCGTTTGGTTAGTCAGAAGAGTCACTGACCACCTAGCTACGCTTCCTCCTATCCCTTCCGTTCAAACGCACCCCCCCCCCCCAGCCCCCACCCCCCCTCCTGTTTTAGCTCCCGTTAACAAATATGCATATTATCAATGTTCACTAAGCCGATAACGGTTGTGGACGATAATATAGCATGAGGATGGTGTGCACGTCGTGGATAACTTAGTCATACGGTTAGGTTATGTTAAAGACAAAGAAGATCATTTGGTTCAGGTAGCGTGTTCACCTGGGCAGGTTGTCTGATCAGACCAGGTAGCGTGTTCACCTGGGCAGGTTGTCTGATCAGACCAGTTAGCGTGTTCACCTGGGCAGGTTGTCTGATCAGACCAGGTAGCGTGTTCACCTGGGCAGGTTGTCTGATCAGACCAGTTAGCGTGTTCACCTGGGCAGGTTGTCTGATCAGACCAGGTAGCGTGTTCACCTGGGCAGGTTGTCTGATCAAACCAGTTAGCGTGTTCACCTGGGCAGGTTGTCTGATCAGACCAGGTAGCGTGTTCACCTGGGCAGGTTGTCTGATCAGACCAGTTAGCGTGTTCACCTGGGCAGGTTGTCTGATCAGAACAGGTAGACCCTTCACCTGGGCAGGTTGTCTCATCAGACCAGGTAGACTCTTCACCTGGGCAGGTTGTCTGATCATACCAGGTAGACCTTTCACCTGGGCAGGTTGTCTGATGAGACCAGGTACGATCTTTACCTGGGCAGGTTGTCGGACCACACCAGGTAGCATCTTATATTTTATTGAGTAATTATCTTCCTTTCTGAGAATGTTTTCATTTCCTACCTATTGTGGCCACATTTCAAACGCTGTTCTGGAAAATTGTCTCTGAGATCTTCATCAAGAACATCTCGTTATTAGGATGAAGTCCATGCGTTATTGCATTCAGGGGCACTGTCTCCATCAATGTAGGGGAGATAACAATTGTAGTTTGGTGGAAGTGGGAAACTTTTGGATAGAAACAGTTCTTCAGGATGCATGTCAGGATCCACTTCCATATGTGCACGACACAAAGTTCTGTCCCAGTCGGTTGGGATTTCCTCCAACAAATAACAAAGATCGTCCTCTGCTACTTCGGCTCAAGCAGTTTGTCCAACACATCCGCGCTGACTGCCACAACTTCAGTGTTGTATGGATGTCCATGTTTAATCACAAAGGTCCAACTTGACGGCTCTCACAGACTCCGACACGATGTGGCAAGTTGGGTCCAACTTGACGGCTCTCACAGACTCCGACAGAATGTGGCAAGGTGGGTCCAACTTGACGGCTCTCACAGACTCCGACAGAATGTGGCAAGGTGGGTCCAACTTGACGGCTCTCACAGACTCCGACAGAATGTGGCAAGGTGGGTCCAACTTGACGTCTCTCACAGACTCCGACAGAATGTGGCAAGGTGCAAATAGTAGGGACTTAAAAACGCCCTCTCGATCCCACAGCTCTGGTGTGACCCGGGAGACAAGTTGACCATAGATTTATACAAGTTGACCATAGAATTATACAAGTTGACCATAGATTTAAACAAGTTGACCATATATTTAAACAAATTGACCATAGATTTAAACAAGTTGACCTTAGATTGAAACAAGTTGACCTTAGATTTATACAAGTTGACCATAGATTTATACAAGTTGATCATAAATTTATACAAGTTGACCATAGATTTATACAAATTGACCATAGATTTATACGTTGCTCATAGATTTAAACAAATTGACCATATATTTATACAAATTGACCATAGATTCATACAAATTAACCATAGATTTATACAAATTGACCATAGATTTAAACAATTTGACTATAGATTTAAACAAGTTGACCATAGATTTATACAAATTGACCATAGATTTATATAAATTGACCATAGATTTATACAAATTGACCATAGATTTATACGTTGACCATAGATTTAAACAAATTGACCATAGATTTATACAAATTGACCATAGATTCATACAAATTAACCATAGATTTATACAAATTGACCATAGATTTAAACAATTTGACCATAGATTTAAACAAGTTGACCATAGATTTAAACAAATTGACCATAGATTTATACAAATTGACCATAGATTCATACAAATTAACCATAGATTTATACAAATTGACCATAGATTTAAACAATTTGACCATAGATTTAAACAATTTGACCATAGATTTAACCAAATTGACCATAGATTTATACAAATTGACCATAGATTCATACAAATTAACCATAGATTTATACAAATTGACCATAGATTTAAACAATTTGACTATAGATTTAAACAAGTTGACCATAGATTTATACAAATTGACCATAGATTTATATAAATTGACCATAGATTTATACAAATTGACCATAGATTTATACGTTGACCATAGATTTAAACAAATTGACCATAGATTTATACAAATTGACCATAGATTCATACAAATTAACCATAGATTTATACAAATTGACCATAGATTTAAACAATTTGACCATAGATTTAAACAAGTTGACCATAGATTTAACCAAATTGACCATAGATTTATACAAATTGACCATAGATTCATGCAAATTAACCATAGATTTATACAAATTGACCATAGATTTAAACAATTTGACCATAGATTTAAACAAGTTGACCATAGATTTAACCAAATTGACCATAGATTTATACAAATTGACCATAGATTCATACAAATTAACCATAGATTTATACAAATTGACCATAGATTTAAACAATTTGACCATAGATTTAAACAAGTTGACCATAGATTTAACCAAATTGACCATAGATTTATACAAATTGACCATAGATTCATACAAATTAACCATAGATTTATACAAATTGACCATATATTTAAACATGTTGACCATAGATTTATATAAGTTGACCATAGATGTATACAAATTAACAAACGTGACTGACCATTGTTCCCACATTATATGGTGGCTGGGAAGGGGGTAGGAGGGTAGAGGGGTTAAAGGGGTGATAGGCAACAGGAGGTTTTGATGAGTTTTTGGGCGGACGACTCGCTCTCTCCTTGTTACTCTCTGTTTGTTCCTCTTACTCTCTCTCGCTCAATCTCTCTTTCTCTCTCTTATTCTTCCTTTCTCTCTCTTAATCTTCCTTTCTCTCTCTCTCTTAATCTCCCTTTCTCTCTCTCTGTCTGGCTCTCCTATAAATATACCCAAAAAGGACCTTGATGCTGGTTTGTGAGATTGGTCGGCAATTAATGAATTTGCACAAACCTCACTGAGGTTTCTGTTCCATTTTATGGCAGCATTATTGGCAGTTCCTAGCTCTGATTTACAGAAAGCAATGCTAGTCATCTCTTTACTCAGTACATGAAGAGAATAATCTCCCTATAGGACAGACGTGTGCCCTCTAACCATGTGCCAGAACGAACAGGCATGTCCTGCTGACGTGTGCCCTCTAACCATGTGCCAGAACGAACAGGAATGTCCTGCTGACATGTGCGACCATCTCTAAACGATCTTGGTGAAGTGTTAGAGACATACCAAGTCGTGACGCGCTGTTTAGTACACAGTCCGACGGTGCGTATAAATCGTCTTTCCTGCGAAAACTGCACACAAAAAATTATTTTCTTGCGGTGCTAGAAATCCATCTTCCACGTACGGAGTTAGATCTGAGAATGACATTGGACATACGTATACCACGCGACTTAAAAATATGGTGCTTCGTGTGGCTACATTCTACTAAATTTGACCTATTATAATCCGTGGGTAAATTAACACACAAGTACCCATGTGGCGATAAACTCGGTAGATTACTCTAGCTTGGCCACAGTTTCTGTGTCACCCGTGCCTTGCACGTGGTGATCGGTGGTCGCCGCTTGTGGATTCAGTGGGGAAATACGTCGACTGATGATGTAACGGACCCACACTACAATTAGCCCATCTGTTATGTAGCAAGTGGTTGTGACAATGCACGCACGCTACAGTGTGCACATATGTAGGTGTGCACATATGTAGGTGTGCACATATGTAGGTGTGTAGATATGTACGTATGAGTATATATATGTGGACATTTTAAGTTACACTTATGTATGTATATATTGGTTTATATATGTATATCCCTTCTGCGGGCATCATCACCACTATATATTTACACTTAATATAAGTATACTACTACTACATCAACCTTATTTATCTATAATTATTTAATCAATTATCTACCTTTCTATTGTTCTTCTGTTCCTGAGCCTACCACACACTCAACACCTAATTGACTGCGAGAGCTAGAGGGCACAGGTGAGACGAGGGATCTACAAGGTGACACACAAATCAGTGAATCGCTTACAAGTTGGAGTACATGGCTGCGATGGAAAAATATGAGAACGGGCAAAACCTGATACACCAAGACCAGACAGAAGGAAGTCAACACAGATGGGCCTCACAACAGAAGGAAGACACTTTTCAATTAATTTAGATTGTACTCTTAATCCTTATGTATCAAGTATATTGTTTGTTATATTTCCCAATCATTCCATTTAATTCATTCTCGTTGTACACCTCACTACACTGCTATCTTCACAATTGTGTATAAAATGTATGATGGGGTTTTACATTTTTTTTAAATAATTAAAAAAACCAAAATTGAAAAAAAATATATTGAAAAAGAAAAAAAGGGAGGATATATATATTTAAATCAGGAAATAAATAAAGAGATCCGAATCAAGTATGAAAGAAAATAAATATACTCAATCCCAAAATGGTCCCAGGAAAACAATTGTGCATTTTTATGCAAATACCTACGGCGGACAACTAGGAACATCAAAGGCGAGGAACAACGGGAGGACCATCACGGAAATACCAGGTTAGGTACAAACAGATACACACACGCATCCAAGCACTGGTTTATGCGTCTTAATATCGCCCAAATTGACTACGGTCTGGGGTGGAATAGGCGCGCCTCTGCCAGTAGAAACTGGTGAGGCAAACACATAAAATAAAAAAATAAAAAATACAAATATATATATATATTTATGTGCGTATCTGTGTCTCACTGTGTGTGTCTGTATGTGCGTGTGTATGTATGCACGTGTGTCTGTATGTGCGTGTGTCTGTATGTGCGTGTGTGTCTGTATGTATGTATGTGTGTGTGGCAGTGGTTATGTATGCATGTATATATGTGAATCTGTATTCACTCACCTTTAACTGGCTTAAATTCTGTTTAACCCACCCTCTGTCTTGCCCACACACTGTCGCACCAAACCCGCCCTGTCTGCCTCCCGCCCCTGACCCACCTCCTGTCTGTCCCCAACCTCCCTGTCTGGCCAACCCCCTTGTCTTCCCCAACCCTCCCGTCTTCCTCCAAACCCCCCTGTCTTCCCCCAACCCTCCCGTCTTCTCCCAACCCCCTTGTCTTCCCCAACCCTCCCGTCTTCCCCCCAACCCCCCTGTCTTCCCCCAACCCTCCCGTCTTCCCCCAAACCCTCCCGTCTTCTCCCAACCCCCTTGTCTTCCCCAACCCTCCCGTCTTCCCCCAACCCCCC
Source organism: Ariolimax columbianus (assembly GCA_036924085.1). NCBI lineage: Eukaryota > Metazoa > Mollusca > Gastropoda > Stylommatophora > Arionidae > Ariolimax > Ariolimax columbianus. The sequence goes on along the minus strand of JAVGWX010000006.1, from coordinate 117,634,292 downwards.
TGTCTTCCCCCAACCCTCCCGTCTTCTCCCAACCCCCTTGTCTTCCCCAACCCTCCCGTCTTCCCCCCAACCCCCCTGTCTTCCCCCAACCCTCCCGTCTTCCCCCCAACCCTCCCGTCTTCTCCCAACCCCCTTGTCTTCTCCAACCCTCCCGTCTTCCCCCAACCCCCCTGTCTTCCCCCAACCCTCCCGTCTTCTCCCAACCCCCTTGTCTTCCCCAACCCTCCCGTCTTCCCCCCAACCCCCCTGTCTTCCCCCAACCCTCCCGTCTTCCCCCCAACCCTCCCATCTTCTCCCAACCCCCTTGTCTTCCCCAACCCTCCCGTCTTCCCCCAACCCCCCTGTCTTCCCCCAACCCTCCCGTCTTCTCCCAACCCCCTTGTCTTCCCCAACCCTCCCGTCTTCCCCCCAACCCCCCTGTCTTGCCCCAACCCTCCCGTCTTCCCCCCAACCCTCCCGTTATCTCCCAATCCCCTTGTCTTCCCCAACCCTCCCGTCTTCCCCCCAACCCTCCCGTCTTCCTTCAACCCCCCCCTGTCTTCCCCCAACCCTCCCGTCTTCTCCCAACCCTCCCGTTTTCCCCCAACCCCCCTGTCTTCCCCCAACCCTCCCGTCTTCCCCCCAACCCTCCCGTCTTCTCCCAACCCCCTTGTCTGCCCCCAACCCCCCTGTCTTCTCCCAACCCTCCTGTCTTCCCCCAACCCCCCTGTCTTCTCCCAACCCCCCTGTCTTCCCCCCAACCCCCTGTCTGCCTCCAACCCTCCCGTCTTCTCCCAACCCTCCTGTCTTCCCCTCAACCCCCTGTCTTCCCCAACCCCCTGTCTGCCCCAACCCTCCTGTCTTCTCCCAACCCTCCTGTCTTCCCCCCAACCCCTCTGTCTTCCCCCAACCCCATGTCTGCCCCCAACCCTTCCGTCTTCTCCCAACCCTCCTGTCTTCCCCCCAACCCCCCCTGTCTTCCCCCAACCCCCTGTCTGCCCCCAACCCTCCCGTATGCCTCATACCTTCCCATTATTGTTTGTTGTGAATGTTAGCTTGCCGCCCCATTTCCTCTTGTAAACAGCAGCTTTGTAGAAACTGCCTGCCACTAGGCGACAACCACACGCAGCCTACCCCCCACCTGCCACTAGGCGACAACCACATGCAGCCAACCCCCCGCCTGCCACTAGGCGACAACCACACGCAGCCAACCCCCCACCTAACACTAGGCGACAACCACACGCAGCCAACCCCCCGCCTGCCACTAGGCGACAACCACACGCAGCCTACCCCCTTTTCCCCCGCCTGCAACCAATGCGACAACCACACGTAGCCAACCTCCCGCCTGCCACCAATGCGACAACCACATTGAGCCAACCAAACAATGCAGCCGCCACGCTTCACGGATCCCGTACACCGCCTTTACATTAATCTGGGTGGCCCTGAGCTGGGAGTCACGCTCCAAATCTGCAGTCACAACTGAGCACCACTTCGGATGATCCATGACCATCTACAGTTGAAGGGGCGCCGACAGTTGAAGGGACAGTCAAAGAGGTCAGAATGCCTGGAAGCCTCCTGCTATTGAAGAGTTGGCCTTTATGTTGTAGAAGCCACGATACTTTCACACACAAATAATGGTCTTTCTGAGTTCAGATTTACAAACAATAATTTACACACAGGCCTGAAATGTGAACCAGATGGGAAGACGACGCTTTCCATAGAAGAGCTAAGCCGTGAGTAATCCACAGAATGGTGGATAGAAACAAGAACTGGGCAAGGCCTAAAGTGGATTATACAGTCTGCGTCACCGTCACGGATGTCGGCAAGGTTGCGAAATATTGGCGTGGTGTGCAGGCGTTATTCAGGTGTAGGACATAACGCATACATGTATGTGTGTGTCTGTCTGTGTGTATGTGTCTGTGTATCTGTGTGTGTGCATGTGTGTGTGTCTTTGTGTGTGTCTGTTTGTGCCTATGTGTGTTTCTGTGTGTGTCTGTGAGTGTCTGTGTGTGTCTGTAGTGTGTCTGTGTGTGTCTGTGTGGAACACACACACCTGGAACACATTCAAACACCTGGAACACAATCTGATGTCAGGAACACACACACACACACACCTGGAACACACACATATTGGAACATACACATACCTGGAACACACATACCTGGAACGCAATCAGACGTCAGAAACACAAACACACCTGGAACACACACACACACACCTGGAACACACACACACTCACCTGGAACACACACACACACACACACCTGGAACACCGGTGAGTCGAGATAGAATTAGGAGCTTGTTGCTAGATCAACATCTGGAGAAGACAAAAACGACTGAAACAAGTCAACACAAAGATAAACACTGATTCTCCCGACTCCTCCCAGAAACAAAAGAAGACTACCCTCACGCGCAGTTCAACATAACGCCCCCCTCCCCCCCCCCCCCCCCCCCCAAAAAAAAAAAAAAAAAAAAAAAATACAAAAGTTCTGACGCTAAACAATCCACGCAAGGCCCCAAAAAAGCCAAATGAACTTACGGAAGTTAAACAATTGGTTAAAATATCTCTGGAATTTGGCTATAAAAATATCACGTTGGCCACAGTTAATGCACCTTGTCATTACGTGTTGTTACATTTATTGTTTCGTATTGTTGACTGTGTAATTCATGTTTTTCTTCCATATTTCTAATGAATTTAATTTATCTTCCAAATTTTCTACTAACGAGTTCAATTTGTTCTGTTGTTTTGAACAAATACTTCAGCTCTTTAAACAGATTAGAAAGCCTCACTTGGGCTAATCCTAGACAGACTGGCACAAAATCGGAAAGCTAACACGACATGATATAACCAAACAGAAAATTGGAAGGCCATGTCCCACACCGGTGATGAGGGCATGGCTGACACTGACGTAACGTAACTTTCAGCTCAGACCAAGCGCCATCTCCGCATTGAATGTCGGCTGCAATGGTTCTCCGGTGTACTCTTTTTCTTGCTGAAATGGTGAAATTAGACAGGTATTTTCCCAGCTGCCATCTTCGGTTATAATATGACCTAGATAGGAGACACTCTGTACTTGTTCCAGTAGTTGATCTTTTATTTGTATCTGCATACATGGTTTCTTGTCACTTTTACCAAGTATCATAGTCTTTGTTTTCTTCATGTTTATGTCCGATCCAAACTCGTGACTTATTGTGTATATTGTTGTCACAAGATCCTGTAATTCTTGCTCACTTTTTGCCATCAAAACTGTATCATCCGCATATCTTATTTATTTTTCTACGTTCGCCTTATTTCTCTAATCCACAAGGCGGTTTGCCTTGCATTATGTTTTTATTTTGCGCCTGTCGGCCCAGTGCATCCGACTTCGAAATGCATTTTTCTAAGAAGTTGCCTATCCTGGGTAACGCCGGATTAGGGATCGAACCCAGCACCTTCGGATTGTGAGCTGTGTCACTAACCACCAGCCCACGCTTCACCTATCCGCATATCTAGGATTGTTCCCTGCCACTCCGCCACCGACAAGCCCTGGCACCCACGCCATATGTTTGAATATTTGTTCTGTGTAGACATGAACAAGACAAGGGGATAATATACATCCCAATCTCACTTCACTTTTTACATCTATACTTTCAGAGGATGACTTTCATGGTTCAATCATTCACTCTAACATCAGTACAATCATTCACTCTAACATCAGTACAATCATTCACTCTAACATCAGTACAATCATTCACTCTATCATCAGTACAATCATTCACTCTATCATCAGTACAATCATTCACTATATCATCAGTACAATCATTCACTCTATCATCAGTACAATCATTCACTTTATCATCAGTACAATCATTCACTCTAACATAAGTACAATCATTCACTCTATCATCAGTACAATCATTCACTTTATCATCAGTACAATCATTCACTCTATCATCAGTACAATCATTCACTTTATCATCAGTACAATCATTCACTCTAACATAAGTACAATCATTCACTCTATCATCAGTACAATCATTCACTTTATCATCAGTACAATCATTCACTCTAACATAAGTACAATCATTCACTCTATCATCAGTACAATCATTCACTCTAAATTCAGTACAATCATGACATCGTGACATGGACAACTCATTCCCTCCTGATATACCAGCACGTGACATGGACAAATAGTTCCCTCCTGATATACCAGCACGTGACGTGGACAACTAGTTCGCTCCTGATATACCAGCACGTGACATAGACAAATAGTTCCCTCCTGATATACCAGCGCGTGACATGGACAAATTAAGAGCCTAATATTGATACCTACACTGATACATAATTAAGGACTGTCTGGCATTCCGACGTCACAGCCAAGAATGTCAGGTGTGACTCACTCCAAGCGACACATCTATCTAACTAGGTCACCTGTGTGTGTCGCCTGTACCTAGCCGCGAGAGCGTGTCGCTCTACCTGTGCGATATCACGAGAGGCGACTAGGGCCCGGCCTGTAGTCGCTGGCTTGTTAGCCTCGCCCCTACACCGTCAACTATCCGCACTCCGTTCGCGGTGTGCCCAGCTAGGCTAGCCAGATTGGTGCTGACAGTTGTGGACTAAGTTAGGCACGCATAGTTTCAAACGTCACGAACTACACACACTCACAAACGATACAAACAGACCCACTGAGGAAGTTCCTAAAGAGGTTCGGACGTACGATCACCCGTGTTTTCCGTCCTGTTTGTGGTTCAAAACATCGTCAACAAATCTGTTTTACAGTTTTCGTATTTGGATCATCTTCTGGCAGTGAAGGTGCGGTGTCAGGGTGCTGCTAGGTGGCGTTGGAAGTACTTCACGACAACACAACAGTTAAGGTAACGTTCCACCGTTATTTAGTGTTACCTGAGGTCTTGTACAATTACATTTACTAAATGATTTAGTGTTACCTGAGGTCTTGTACAATTACATTTAGTAGTACGGCATATTCTCATGTTAAGCGCAGCCACATTACGTTTCATGATCAACAGAGACATCACCCATTGAAATGTGGACGGACCAGTTTCAGTTGTTCTTTGTTGAGAGGTTCTGGTGACGAATACCGACTGACGTTCGTGTCTCACGTGGGCTGTGTATGATATGGTCTTTCCATCTTTACTCACTTCATTGACGCGTGATTAGTTTGGTCCTTTATTCCTGGTCTTCCGCAAAACAATTAGATGTATGTGTGTATGCTTCTCTGTGCTTGTTTGTGGGAGGAGAGGGACCAGAACGCGAGGGGTGGCTGTTCCATATACAGATCTAGCAACCATTTGTACCCTGCCATCTGTTCTCAATAGTCTATCAGCCGGTCAGTTATGGTAATTTATACATGCCTTACGGGGCTAGTATATCTTAACATAGTATTTTTTTTTTTTTGCGTTCGCCTTATTTCTCTAGTCCCCAAGACGGTGTGCTTTGAACTGTGGTTTTTATTTTGCGCTTGTCGGCCAAGTGCATCCGACTTCAGCATGTATTTTATGTAAGGGTCTGTTTCCTCGTACATTTTCTAAGGGTTTGCTTCCCCGGGGTAACGGCCGGTGCTGTGATGGGGATCGAACCCAGCACCTTCTGGTTGTGAGCCTTGCCACTTAACCACTAGCCCACGCCGTCCCCAACAGTATCTGAGACTAAATAACACAGTATCTGAGACTAATAACACAGTATCTGAGAACACAGTATCTGAGACTAATAACACAGTATCTGAGAACACAGTATCTGAGACTAATAACACAGTATCTGATAACACAGTATCTGAGACTAATAACACAGTATCTGAGACTAATAACACAGTACCTGAGAGCACAGTATCTGAGACTAATAACACATTATCTGAGAACACAGTATCTGATACTAATAACACAGTATCTGAGACTAATAACAGTATCTGAGACTAATAACACAGTATCTGAGACTAATAACACAGTATCTGATACTAATAACACAATATCTGAGACTAATAACACAGTATCTGAGACTAATAACACAGTACCTGAGAACACAGTATCTGAGACTAATAACACATTATCTGAGAACACAGTATCTGAGAACACAGTATCTAATAACACAATATCTGAGACTAATAACACAGTATCTGATACTAATAACACAGTATCTGAGACTAATAACACAGTATCTGAGACTAATAGCACAGTAGCTGATACCAATAACAGTATCTGAGACTAATAACACAGTATCTGAGACTAATAACACAGTATATGAGACCAATAACACAGTATCTGAGACTAATAACACAGTATCTGAGACTAATAACACAGTATATGAGAACAATAACACAGTATCTGAGAACACAGTATCTGAGACTAATAACACAGTATCTGAGACTAATAACACAGTCACACAGACTATAGTAACCTACACAGTATTCGGAAGCAACTAGTGCTAATATCTGAGCAGAGAAGTAGAACATTGAGTTCTTCAAGTGACAAGACTACACAATGTTCTAGATGTAATAGGGCTGGTAAATGATGTTCTAGAAAAGAGATGGTTAAGTAATGTTTCGGAAACGAAAAGGTTAAATTGTGTTTTAAAAATGACAGGGCTAAACTATCTTCTAGAGACAGAAGAAGTCAATTATATTTTTAAAATGAAAGGGTCAAATTATGTTCTAAACATGAGATAGTCAAGAATTATGTTCTAAACATGAGATAGTCAAAAATTATGTTCTAAACATGAGATAGTCAAGAATTATGTTCTAAACATGAGATAGTCAAGAATTATGTTCTAAACATGAGATGGCCAAGAATTATGTTCTAAACATGAGAGGGCTAAATGACCTTGCACATGATTGCCCCACCCCTAGGACACTCCCACCTCCTGTATATGATTGCCCCACTCCCAGGACACACCCACCTCCTGTATATGATTGTCTCACTCCTAGGACACACCCACCTCCTGTATATGATTGTCTCACCCCCATGACATACCCACCTCGTGTATAAGATTGTCTCACCCCCATGACATACCCACCTCCTGTATATGATTGTCTCACCCCCATGACACACCCACCTCTTGTATATGATTGTCTCACCCCCATGACACACCCACCTCTTGTATATGATTGTCTCACCCCCATGACACACCCACCTCCTGTATATGATTGTCTCACCCCCATGACATACCCACCTCCTGTATATGATTGTCTCACCCCCATGACACACCCACCTCCTGTATATGATTGTCTCACCCCCATGACACACCCACCTCCTGTATGTGATTGCCCCCACCCCCATGACACAGCCACCTCCTGTATGTGATTGCCCCCACACCCATGACACAGCCACCTCCTGTATGTGATTGCCCCCACCCCCATGACACACCCACCTCCTGTATGTGATTGCCCCCACACCCATGACACAGCCACCTCCTGTATGTGATTGCCCCCACACCCAGTTATGAACAACTTACAACCAGTCTATTAATAGACCGCCACAGTTGGGCATGTCGTGCCTGGAAATGTTAAGGTCACGTGACTAACTTGGCCTATGTAGGTCACATTTATTTAACAGGTGGACTAGTTCACCTTCTTCTGGTCTCTATCTCTGTCTGTCTCGTTTCTATCTTTCTCGTAACACATACTCTCTCTCTCCCTCTGTCTCTGTCTTGTCTCACTCTGTCTCGTCTGTCGCTCTCTCGTCTCTGTCTCTCTCTCTGTCTCTCTCTCTCTGTCTAGGCGTATAGTACCACACATAACCCACTTTGATACATGTGTGATGACTGTCTCTGGTCTTTTGGTCCTGTGTGTTGTTGATCCTGGGTGTTGTTGGACCTGTGTGTTGTTGGTCCTGTGTGTTGTTGGACCTGGGTGTTGTTGGTCCTGTGTGTTGTTGGACCTGTGTGTTGTTGGTCATGTGTGTTGTTGGTCCTGGGTGTTGACTGTCTCTGGTCTTTTGGCCCTGTCTGTTGTTGGTCCTGTGTGTTGTTGGTCCTGTGTGTTGTTGGTCCTGTGTGTTGTTGGTCCTGTGTGTTGTTGGTCCTGTGTGTTGTTGGTCCTGTGTGTTATTGGTCCTGTGTGTTGTTGGTCCTGTGTGTTGTTGGTCCTGTGTGTTGTTGGTCCTGTGTGTTGTTGGTCATGTGTGTTGTTGGTCCTGTGTGTTGTTGGTCCTGTGTGTTGTTGGTCCTGGGTGTTGTTGGTCCTGTGTGTTGACTGTCTCTGGTCTTTTGGTCCTGTGTGTTATTGACTGTCTTCGAGACCGAGTTATGAAACAAAACGTGACTGTAAATTGGTCACATATTTATCGTCCATTCACTCGGCAGTAGCCATTTTAGTCATGACTGGCTATTGAAGCCCCTTTCAGTCTTGACTGACTATAGGATGATAAGACCTTGAATTGTAGCCCTTTTCAGTCATGACTGATAATATTACTTTGGAGTGGTACCTCTCTACTTAGCCTTTCTTGTTTCCCTCCTCCTTGTGGCCTTGTCGTTTCACTCCTCCATGTAGCAAGAGCTTCACTCTCCAGTCGTGGAGTGAGCACATGTCGTCTTGGATCGGTCTGCAGCTTTGTCTTCCCAGGATGTCAACACTCATGTCCTAGGCCTTTAAATCACATTGACACACAATTTGAGCCTCAATTGTGGTCAGTTGACTGCTCTCTTTCATAACGAAAAGCTACCCAAGCATGGACTGGACCCATGCATACACCGACGGTTCTGTAACAGACACTACACAGAACGGAGGGGCAGGAGCATTCCTGAACCTACCAAATGGCAGAAAAATAACAGTCATTCGCTACTGGTAAGTACACAAGCAATTTCAGAGCGGAGGCAGAGGCACTGAGGGCGGCAGTGGAAGAAATGGTGACACACAGTGAAAATGAGAGCCATATAGTCCTGCTAACAGATGCTCTCGCCGTAGTCACAGCGCTAAAAAGCCAGAAAAACACTGAGCTTAATGACTTAAGAGCAGCACTCTGCAAACTGTGCCAGCAGTCCGCACCAAAAAGGGTAGTGGTACAGTGGGTTCCGTCACACTGCAACATCCAAGGCAACGAGGAGGCAGACAGACTGGCAAAAGAAGGTGCAAGACTACCACAAACAGATACCAGTATGACGTACGAAGAGTCAAAACGGCTTATCAAAGCCAGATACATGACCAAATGGGAAACCGAACATACTGGCTACACCAAAAACGATGCCTATTACCAGTTGAACCGAAAAGAGCAGGTCGTTGTCTTCAGACTTCGCACTGGCCACAACAGACTGAGGTACCACCTATTCAACAAATTGAAGATAGGGTGTACCGACGAATGCCCGTGCGGTACTGGTAAAATGACCGCTGAACATCTGCTGCAGAACTGCCCGACATACGAGGATCAGAGAGAGCAGATGTGGCCATCACCAGTGGAACTGCAAGACAAGCTCTATGGCAGTGGCGAGAGCCTCAGGATGGCCGACGCTTTTTTCGAAAAAATAATGGTTACTGTCTGACTGCGTACGAAGAAGAAGAAGAAGAAGACTGCTCTCTTACCATCCTCTATACATAAAGAATATTTGGAAAATGTGACCATCTTTCTTTTAACGAATCTGACCAAGCCATCGTAGTCTTCGTCGCTAGTTAATGAGAGGGTACATGCTTGGGAAACTGGTGCGTAGGAGACCTTTGTGTAGGAGACCGGTACTTGGGAGACCGGTACGTAGGAGACCGGTGCTTGGGAGACCGGTACGTAGGAGACCGGTGCTTGGGAGACCGGTGCTTGGGAGACCGGTACGTAGGAGACCGGTGCTTGGGAGACCGGTACGTGGGAGACCGGTGCTTGGGAGACTGGAGCGAGAGTTGCACCTCTGAACTTGTCATACTTTCCCACCATGCAATTCTAAGAACTGACCGCTGATGGGATATTGATGACCACAATTATCCCACACGTATCCATGTGCTAGCCCCAATGACAACCCTCAGTAGTCTACAGATAATCTGGGAGTGACCCTAACTTTCGCGTTGTTAGTGCCTGCGTCATCTTCATGACACAACATGAAGATAGCGACGGCCGTAACAAGTTGATCGCAGACATATCTAGGTGTCATGTGACTTCTGATAACAAATTTCCAGAAGGTACACTACAGACGCTGCTGTCAGGGAGGATGTGTTAGCCTGTGAGACACTAGGCCTCATGTTTGTACAAGTTAGGATGGTCAGTCCATGTTTCACTAGGCCTCATGTTTGTACACGTTGGGATGGTCAGTCCATGTTTCACTAGGCCTCATGTTTGTACAAGTTGGGATGGTCAGTCCATGTTTCACTAGGCTTCGTGTTTGTACAAGTTGGGATGGTCAGTCCGTTACACTAGGCCTCGTGTTTGTACAAGTTTAGTCAGTTCCCTTCTTCGCTGCCTTTTCGTCCCTAACAGTGGGCCAGGTACACAATGTACTGCTGGGTAAAAGGGTACCCACGGTATCGAAGATTAAACCCAGTACCACTGCCATGAGAAGCGAGGGCTCTACAGATGTGTCACTGAGACACTCATGTGGATGCACTCGGACTTGGACATTTGACCTACTCGGACTTGGACATTTGGGCTAATTGGACTGGGACAATCAGACTGGGACAATTGGACTGTGACATTTGGGCTACTCAGACTGGGACAATCGGACTGGGCCATTTGGACTACTAGGACTTGGACATTTGGGCTCCTTGGACTGGGACAATCAGACTTATACAATCAGACTGGGACATGTGGGCTCCTTGGACTGGGACAATCAGACTGATACAATCACACTGGAACATTTGGGCTCCTTGGGCTGGGACAATCAGACTGGAACATTTGAGCTACTCGGACTGGGACAATCGGACTGGGACATTTGGGCTACTCTGACTTGAACATTTGACTCCTTGGTCTGGGACAATCGGACTGGGCCATTTGGGCTACTCGGACTTGGACATTTAGGCTCCTTGGACTGGGACAATCAAGACTAATACAATCAGACTGGAACATTTGGGCTCCTTGAGCTGGGACAATCAGACTGGGACAATCGGATTGGGACATTTGGGCTCCTTGGGCTGGGACAATCAGACTGATACAATCAGACTGGGCCATTTGGGCTTCTTGGGCTGGGACAATCAGACTGGGACAATCGGACTGGAACATTTGGGCTACTCGGACTGGGACAATCGGACTGGGTCATTTGGGCTACTCGGACTGGGACATTCTGGTTACTCGGACTGGGACATTCTGGTTACTCGGACCAGACACTCGGACTGGGACACGCGGACCGGGACACTCGGCTACATATGTCAATTCAATAGTTATTACTCCGTCAAAGCTGTCATAGTGACAGCGTTGTTAGAGTGCTTCCTTCTGGAAACAAACGTCTGGGGGTCAATCCCTTCTCTCGGTATGCTAGTTTACCCAGCTATGAAAAAGGACCTGACTTGTTGTTAGACAATACAAGCCAGCGAGGAAGGGAGCTGATCACATCATCTCACAAGAAACAGACCTCGGACAATTGTCCCTGAGGGCAGTGTGGTCACCCTGACATGGTCCTCAGACACTCTGGTTATCAGTGTGTGTCTTGTCTGTATGTGTCTCGTCTGTATGTGTCTCGTCTGTATGTGTCTCGTCTGAATGTGCCTCGTCTGTATGTGTCTCGTCTGTATGTGTCTATTCTGTATGTGTCTAATCTGTATGTGTCTCGTCTGTATGTGTCTAGTCTGTATGTGTCTCGTCTGTATGTGTCTCGTCTGTATGTGTCTAGTCTGAATGTGTCTAATCTGAATGTGTCTAGTCCGTATGTTTCTAGTCTGTATGTGTCTCATCTGTATGTGTATGTGTCTCGTCTGTATGTGTATGTGTCTCGTCTATATGTGTCTGGATGTGTTCTGTACTGGATGTGTTCTGTACTGTATGCGGGGTTCTTCCAAACATGACCTCAAGAATTTAGTTGACATTAATTTGTTGCCCTCAGTGTGTCCAATCTGTTTTGTTGCCCTCAGTGTGTCCAATATATTTGTTGCCCTCAGTGTGTCCAATCTATTTGTTGCCCTCAGTGTGTCCAATATATTTGTTGCCCTCAGTGTGTCAAATCTATTTGTTGCCCTCAGTGTGTCCAATCGATTTGTTGCCCTCAGTGTGTCAAATCTATTTGTTACCCTCAGTGTGTCCAATCTATTTGTTGCCCTCAGTGTGTCAAATCTATTTGTTGCCCTCAGTGTGTCCAATCTATTTGTTGCCCTCAGTGTGTCCATTCTATGTGTTGCCACCAGTGTGTCCAATCTATGTGTTACCCTCAGTGTGTCCAATCTATTTGTTGCCCTCAGTGTGTCCAATCTATTTGTTGCCCTCAGTGTGTCCAATCTATTTGTTGCCCTCAGTGTGCCCAATCTGTTTTGTTACCCTCAGTGTGTCCAATCTGTTTTATTACTGAATGGGGGAATAAAATGATATTTTTAGTTATAACAACAGTTGCCTGCTTGTGACGGCCAGCTCACGGCCCCGTCAACCATGGTTGAATGTCTTCCTTACTTGGTAGCGAGTGCATGTGCTTATCTTAATGTCACTCCTCAATCTTTTCAAACTTACCAGCCCTGGGGATCTGACTGTTATCTCACAAGGAAGTCAGGCAAATACCTGAACCATACGAGATAGAGGGAGCTATGACTTCCTGGTTGTAGGCCAGCGGTTCTATCTGTCTGACCAAGCAGTCACAACCAACAAAGTCCGTCTATTGCTGAGTTTATATGTTATTACATGAACCAGTTTCTGGAGTAGATTAAAAAGTTTCTGGAGTAGATTAAAAAGTTTCTGGAGTAGATTAAAAAGTTTCTGGAATAAACTAACCAGTTTCCCGAGTAAACTAACCAGTTTCTGGAGTAGATTAAACAGTTTCTGGAGTAGACTAACCAGTTTCTGGAGTAGACTAACCAGTTTCTGGAGTAGACTAACCAGTTTCTGGAGTAGATTAAACAGTTTCTGGAGTAGACTAACCAGTTTCTGGAGTAGACTAACCAGTTTCTGGAGTAGACTAACCAGTTTCTGGAGTAGATTAAACAGTTTCTGGAGTAGACTAACCAGTTTCTGGAGTAGACTAACCAGTTTCTGGAGTAGACTAACCCGTTTCTGGAGTAGACTAACCAGTTTCTGTAACAGTTCCCGCCGGAGCAAGGGGAGTTTAGGATGCCTGAACATGTTAAAGCTTAAAGCTACATGAATGCATGTCAAGGTCACTCACTATCTCAGCAAAGGAGAACAGAGTTGGGTTAAGGAATGTGGACAGGTAGAAACTGACCACTGGCCTTCCGATTTTGGTAGGGGGAGATTGATTGACAGACGAAATTGGCAACGGGGCTTGCTGCGAGAGAATGAGTGACAGGTGTGCAAAGTGGTTCGTTCCAATTGGAATTGAAGATGACCATACCTGAGATCGATTGGTCAAGCTCTGGCCTTGCTTGAGGATATATAACTCGAGACAAAGTTTAGCTCGAGGGGTCTGGATGGGAGATGGAGAGGCTAGATAGAGAGAGGCTGTATGGGAGAGAGAGAGACTGAATGTGGATAGTATGTTTAACTCACCGACTTAGATAGAGGAGCGATTGATAGACGGTTGGACGAATGTTTAGTGATAGAACAGGATCGCTCAAATAGGTGTGTGAGTTTTGCATTAATGGATAATCTGAAAGTGTGTTTGTAAGCAAGGACACATTGTGAGCGAGCTATGTCGAGATCGCCCGCCTGAGGGGATTTCAGTGAGGAAGAGTATTTGATAAGGTGTGTTGAAGACGCAGTTACGGCGATGTGTGTGTGTGATGTCATTGCAAGGCAATAGAACTGGGTTTTTAGATAGTTGGGAATTCCATCAATAGCTAATGCTTACAATTCCCGTTTTAGTAGAATGTTTAGTTAAGATATGTATTATATTGTGTTTGTAATTTCTCTACTCATTGTATGATATGAGTATGATATAATAAATATGCCACCTGATGTATGATATGTCATTTACTGAGTATGGTCATGATGATGTGGATGAGTGTGAGAATGTTCTAAGATAGATCACGGCCAAGGCAAACAGTGGGATCTGCTACACGTTATTATTAATTTGGTGCCTGTTGACCACGGATAGTCGTGGTAGATTTATAAATATAGTGCGTGTGTAGCTATAGATCTTGATTTGCACGTTTAACACAAGTGTCGCAGTTATATATAACTTGTGTGTGTAGTTAGGAATAGAGGAGTAGCTAGTGGTTAGAGTGTTAGTACCATAGACAGCTTTTCCAATCATCTGACTGGTAAGTGTGACATTTTTCTTCCACCCATTGTTGTATTATTGACAAGACTTTGTGCGTACTTGACAGTCTTATAAATTTTTTTGGTGGGCCAGACGGGTTTATTCAGTATGCCGAGGTTGGACAATGTTAAACAATGTTATCATTGTCTAGCTTTTGGACATTTGTCTATCGGATGCCCAAATATAATTCGGAATATTAACAGTTCCTGGAGAAGAGGACTGTTTGTCAAAAACAAGCCTTTCATGGCACGAGCTACAGTCAGCGATAAGTGGGAGGACAAAAGTCAACTACAAAACCAGCTAAGAGAACTAACAAGCAGAGTCATTCGGCTGGAAGGACAGGAAAAAGACCTCCAATGGAAGCTACGACAGCTGTTGCAACAGTTTGAAAACGGAGCTTTCAAACCAGCTAGGAAGGAGAGAAGAAATCAAGAAATCACAGAAGTAAACACGGCCCAGTATTTTGGAAGGGGACAGAGTGGTAGGAAAGTGAGTAGGAAGCCCGTCCAACTTCCACATTCCGATCTGTGGAGGGACAGAGGTGGAAATATCAGGACGGACGTGTGTACACGGCTGGACAGAGGTGGCAAAAAGGGGAGTTTGACCCAGGTGGAAAGGCCAAGTCAAGTGAGGGGAGGAGGAATGGTTGGGCAGAAGTTTGAATCGGGCAGATTCTTAGCCCACAAGAGGCCTTTTGCACGGTTACAGATGGAGAGGCAGAACAGGAGCTATCAAAGAGACTTTGAGCACGAGGCGGATGGACAGAAAGAAAAAGATACAGGTTTTGTGTATCCAGAAAAGTTAGGGACGGAGGGCAGGTTACGCAATGCAAACGAGACAAACGTTCGCTCAGAGGCCCAGATGAAAAGTTTCATCGGTCAGCGTAGGCTTAGAATTCAGGAAGAGGATATTACGTCGATTAACCTGGTCGGGCGTGCTGAAAGGGGCCAAGTTTACCAGGAACTTGTGGTGAAGCCTGGTAGAACATTAGTTGAAGTCGACGAAGAATCGAACAAGGTAATAGTCGGAGATTCGTCAGATAAAGAAGAAAGGAGAGGAGGAGGAATGGTGGCAGGACCAGCTATGGTTTCGTGCCCACCCAAGCCAGGTTCTAGCCATGCGGGAGAAGTGGTTGAACAGACCGAAAGAAGGGACAACCCTTCGGCCACCGAGGAAGGAAGTGGAAATGACGCACAGTTGGAATGCGAAACGGACGCACCAACAGCAGCCAACAAAGGAGGAACAGAGTTTCTAAGGAAAACGAAGAAAAGGGAAAGACAGGTTAACCACAGCCAGGACAGCGAACCAGTCATCGAAGCAAAGATGAAAAGATCTCAGTTTGAGATAAGCCAACAGTCAAACGAACAGTGTGAAAAGTCTTTCCCACAAATAGTGAATACAGATGGACGGAAGGCTGAAGTAGCGGACGATGTAAGTGTACGTAACACTACCAGAGAACCGGTGGGTACGAACCAAACAACCGTGAAACAAACAGACCAGACGATGGGCGTTTTACAGGAGGAAATCGCGCAGCAATCAGAGACAGCTGATGGAGCAGCGCATAGTCTGGTTAAAATAAGCAGTAGTGATAAGGAACGGTTGATGCAATGTTTACTGACGCTAGCAAAAAACTTGGAATTCAGAAATGGCATTAGGTAAAGTCGTGTGGAGTACTTACACACATGGTCGTACATGTGAAACTCCAGTTAATGTATGCATTTGCATAAAATTTGTTTCATCTACCGTTATCCTTGGGTTACACGGAGATTTGAATAATTAGGGGGTAGGGTATAGAGATGGAGGAATGACCAGATGTTAAAAATTCCTTTGAATTCGTTGTCTGAAGTACACGCCAGACAATGAGCGGACGGTCAGTCTGAAGCGAAGACTGACCGAGATCAAAGGGACATTTCCGACCAGAGAAACGGACAGAACGGACAAGAGACGCAGGATAGCTGGATGCGCCAGGTAATAATTACGCGACGCAGGGTAACACGTGGACGCGATGCTTCGGTTAATATCTGACCAGGTAGCTTTGATGCGGGGAATTTGGGGAAACAACGGTGAAATAGTTAGATCACAACACTCGGTTTTGATTCCTCGGGACAAAGACTGCACCTGGACTAGTAGGGTTACAGCATGACGTAATTCGACAGGTGGACGATTCGGTTTTTGACTTTTGACTCAGACATAGTTTAGTATCTGATTAAGTTACAACTTAGTCATAGTTTAGGGACATAGTTTAGTACCTGATTAAGTTAGAACTTAGTCATAGTTTAGTATCTTTTGAAGGGGGCATTAACAGGTGCTCATCTGTGGGGCACGAGCAGGAGTGAGGGTTGATGGCATTTGATCATGTTTTTGTGTGCAAATATTTTGACATTTGCATTTGGTGTTTGGGTTTTGACTAATGGTATTACTTGCATTTTTAGTGGGTTGTATGGTCGATATAGTATGCATTGAATTTTTCTTTATTTTGTTGTTGTTTTTTTTGTTGTTGTTGAATCATCATGTTTACAGGTATTTGATACAGGTTATTTAGGTGATCTACAGAGCAGTATATCTCATCCAGACTGTAGGCCTCCGCAAGCACAAGTCACCACGAGTTCCAGAATCACATGTATGTGGAGTCTTTGCAGAGAAGACTACATTGATCAGAAGTTTTAAAATTGACTATGACATATGTTGTCAAATATCGTTTTTGTGGGAAATATAAAGAATTTTGCTGTTTTCTTTGAGAGGGGATAGCTGTCAAGAGAGACAATGATAACTAGCCTGAGGATAACCCACGTAAGTTCGTGGCCTCAC
Organism: Ariolimax columbianus; assembly: GCA_036924085.1. Taxonomy (NCBI): domain Eukaryota; kingdom Metazoa; phylum Mollusca; class Gastropoda; order Stylommatophora; family Arionidae; genus Ariolimax; species Ariolimax columbianus. Next base: position 117,617,247 of record JAVGWX010000006.1, on the reverse strand, counting down.
AGGAGTTAGTATGAAGTGAATCGTCGGCCAGGCGTGTAATGAGACCGCCTGAGAAAATTGACCTGAACTGGTCGTGTGTAACAAAGAAGGTTCGTGTCCTTAGAGGAAGGCACGGGAACAGGTCGAGGTATATTGACCTCAATGAGTAAGGAGAATTCCTTAAGGTGTTTCTGTTTTGATGAGTTAAAGGTCCCGCAGGGACAGACTTAGGTGAATTTGACTGTAAAACGATGTAAAAGTGTTGGTTTGTGTTGTAAAAACGCCCAGCCACAGTGTTTTTCTTCTGCTTGTATTGATTGTGTATGTATTACAAAAAGTTTATATGTATCAAATGACATGTCTTTTTATGCATGTACGATGTGAGTGAAGTTGTAAACAGGAGTAGTGTTTACATTTTGGATAGTAGAGACGAAAATGGTGGTCATTTGCCAGATGAAAAAAAATGACCATCCATGTTTCGGTCTGTAGTTTAGGGAGGTAATGTAACAGTTCCCGCCGGAGCAAGGGGAGTTTAGGATGCCTGAACATGTTAAAGCTTAAAGCTACATGAATGCATGTCAAGGTCACTCACTATCTCAGCAAAGGAGAACAGAGTTGGGTTAAGGAATGTGGACAGGTAGAAACTGACCACTGGCCTTCCGATTTTGGTAGGGGGAGATTGATTGACAGACGAAATTGGCAACGGGGCTTGCTGCGAGAGAATGAGTGACAGGTGTGCAAAGTGGTTCGTTCCAATTGGAATTGAAGATGACCATACCTGAGATCGATTGGTCAAGCTCTGGCCTTGCTTGAGGATATATAACTCGAGACAAAGTTTAGCTCGAGGGGTCTGGATGGGAGATGGAGAGGCTAGATAGAGAGAGGCTGTATGGGAGAGAGAGAGACTGAATGTGGATAGTATGTTTAACTCACCGACTTAGATAGAGGAGCGATTGATAGACGGTTGGACGAATGTTTAGTGATAGAACAGGATCGCTCAAATAGGTGTGTGAGTTTTGCATTAATGGATAATCTGAAAGTGTGTTTGTAAGCAAGGACACATTGTGAGCGAGCTATGTCGAGATCGCCCGCCTGAGGGGATTTCAGTGAGGAAGAGTATTTGATAAGGTGTGTTGAAGACGCAGTTACGGCGATGTGTGTGTGTGATGTCATTGCAAGGCAATAGAACTGGGTTTTTAGATAGTTGGGAATTCCATCAATAGCTAATGCTTACAATTCCCGTTTTAGTAGAATGTTTAGTTAAGATATGTATTATATTGTGTTTGTAATTTCTCTACTCATTGTATGATATGAGTATGATATAATAAATATGCCACCTGATGTATGATATGTCATTTACTGAGTATGGTCATGATGATGTGGATGAGTGTGAGAATGTTCTAAGATAGATCACGGCCAAGGCAAACAGTGGGATCTGCTACATTTCTGGAGTAGACTAACCAGTTTCTGGAGTAGACTAACCAGTTTCTGGAGTAGACTAACCAGTTTCTGTAGTAGACTAACCAGTTTCTGGAATAGACTAACCAGTTTCTGTAGTAGACTAACCCGTTTCTGGAGTGGACTAACCAGTTTCTGGAGTAGACTAACCAGTAACTGGAGTAGACTAACCAGTTTCTGGAGTAGACTAACCTGTTACAGGAGTAGAGTAACCAGTTTCTGGAGTAGACTAACCTGTTACAGGAGTAGAGTAACCAGTTTCTGGAGTAGACTAACCAGTTTCTGGAGTAGACTAACCAGTTTCTGGAGTAGATTAAAAAGTTTCTGGAGTAGATTAAAAAGTTTCTGTATTAGATTAAAAAGTTTCTGGAATAGACTAACCAGTTTCACGAGTAGACTAACCAGTTTCTGGAGAAGATTAAACAGTTTCTGGAGTAGACTAACCAGTTTCTGGAGTAGACTAACCAGTTTCTAGAGAAGACTAACCAGTTTCTGGAGTAGATTAAACAGTTTCTGGAGTAGACTAACCAGTTTCTGGAGTAGACTAACCAGTTTCTGGAGTAGACTAACCAGTTTCTGGAGTAGACTAACCCGTTTCTGGAGTAGACTAACCAGTTTCTGGAGTAGACTAACCAGTTTCTGGAGTAGACTAACCAGTTTCTGGAGTAGACTAACCAGTTTCTGGAATAGACTAACCAGTTTCTGGAATAGACTAACCAGTTTCTGTAGTAGACTAACCCGTTTCTGGAGTGGACTAACCAGTTTCTGGAGTAGACTAACCAGTAACTGGAGTAGACTAACCAGTTTCTGGAGTAGACTAACCTGTTACAGGAGTAGAGTAACCAGTTTCTAGAGAAGACTAACCAGTTTCTGGAGTAGATTAGACAGTTTCTGGAGTAGACTAACCAGTTTCTGGAGTAGACTAACCAGTTTCTGGAGTAAACTAACCAGTTTCTGGAGTAGACTAACCCGTTTCTGGAGTAGACTAACCAGTTTCTGGAGTAGACTAACCAGTTTCTGGAGTAGACTAACCAGTTTATGTAGTAGACTAACCAGTTTCTGGAATAGACTAACCAGTTTCTGTAGTAGACTAACCCGTTTCTGGAGTGGACTAACCAGTTTCTGGAGTAGACTAACCAGTAACTGGTGTAGACTAACCAGTTTCTGGAGTAGACTAACCTGTTACAGGAGTAGAGTAACCAGTTTCTGGAGTAGACTAACCAGTTACAGGTGTAGACTAACCAGTTTCTGGAGTAAACTAACCAGTTTCTGGAGTAAACTAACCAGTTTCTCACTGACTCGCGCTGACTTTCTTGTGAGAAGCGGTGACAGTTTCTGTTCGACACCAGAGAGACCCGATAGCAGTTATTAACTGTGGCCTGGTCCTTTGGTAGTTTGTTAACTTAGTCAGGACAAGCCCACGGTCTGCTAGTTTTGTGTTCACTGTAAGGTAGTCTTGTGTTCACTGTAAGGTAGTCTTGTGTTCACTGTAAGGTAGTCTTGTGTTCACTGTAGGGTAGTCTTGTGTTCACTGTAAGGTAGTCTTGTGTTCACTGTAGGGTAGTCTTGTGTTCACTGTAAGGTAGTCTTGTGTTCACTGTAAGGTTGTCTTGTGTTCAATGTAAGGTTGTCTTGCGTTCACTGTAAGGTAGTCGTGTGTCCACTGTAAGGTTGTCTTGCGTTCTCTGTAAGGTAGTCTTGTGTTCACTGAAAGGTAGTCGTGTGTTCACTGTAAGGTAGTCGTGTGTCCACTGTTAGGTAGTCGTGTGTTCACTGTAAGGTAGTCTATGTTTACAATAATGTGTGGTCTGTGCTGAATATTTGCTGGCCACTTTCCCCACACGGATTGTCCTGATCTCGCCACACGGATTGTCCTGATCTCGCCACACGGATTGTCCTGATCTCGCCACACGGATTGTCCTGATCTCGCCACACGGATTGTCCTGATCTCGCCACACGGATTGTCCTGGCCTCGCCACACGGATTGTCCTGGCCTCGCCACGCGGATTGTCCTGGCCTCGCCACATGGATTGTCCCGTTGGATAAGCTGCGTGACCTTGAACCTGTTTAAACTAGCATTTCGTATCTGAAAATACAAGGCTAGTCTAATCTTGATAAATTAGTCTGAGTGCTTCTAGAAGACTGGTCGTAGCGATAGTTTCACGTACAATAAACCTGTTCTGTTAAGGGCTGATTATGGCTGTTACGAAGGTCACTGCCCAAGTGTCATCTCTAGTGGTTGGTCAGGTCTTTCAGTCACAGGTCCAGGTGTCATCTCTGATGGTTGGTCAGGTCTTTCAGTCACAGGTCCAGGTGTCATCTCTGATGGTTGGTCAGGTGTTCCAGTCACAGGTCCAGGTGTCGTCTCTGATGGTTGGTCAGGTGTTTCAGTCACAGGTCCAGGTGTCGTCTCTGGTGGTTGGTCAGGTGTTCCAGTCACAGGTCCAGGTGTCGTCTCTGATGGTTGGTCAGGTGTTTGAGTCACAGTCCTAGCATATTTTCTCTCCAACCATTTTATTATTTCCACACAATAACATAGAAAACAGCAAAACTTTCCTCTTTTAATATAAGAACACAATGTTATCCATTGATTACATGTAACTGTCTAACCACAACTAAACTTTCAATAATAAAGGCTGTCGCGTGTGCTAGATGGAACATCTAGATCTAACACCCGGCTCTTTTGTCTATCACTGTCTTCTATTATCTCACAATTTCAACTAGAATTAAGCTGTCTAATCTCTTGAGTCTTGTGATCCCTCGTGTCGATCTGACTGGTTGACCTCCGACAGGCTACAGCTTCGCTATCTCTGGCCCCCGCTGTGGAACAAAGGATTTCTCACCGATGGTTTGAAAGTGTGATCCCTGGTGCTCTATGGTACACCTTACTGGTTCTCTGTGATCTCTGGTGTTCTATGGTACACCTTACTGGTTCTCTGTGATCTTTGGTGTTCTAGGGGACACCTTACTGGTTCTCTGTGATCCTTGGATTCTGTGGTGCACCTTACTGACTGGTTTTCTGTGATCACTGGTGTTCTATGGTACACCTTACTGGTTCTCTGTGATCTCTGGTGTTCTATGGTACACCTTACTGGTTGTCTGTCATCTTTGGTGTTCTATGGGACACCTTACTGGTTCTCTGTGATCCCTGGTGTTCTGTGGTAGACCTTACTGGCTGGTTCTCGGGATGTGATCCCTAGGGTCCGTGATAGACCTTATCTTCGATCATGGGTTTATGACCGACCACTCGGACTATTTGGTACAGACAACGTCTGAGATAGATTTTGGTGTCTGGGATCACACATTTTTCATACAATCTGACATTAGCAGTTTTCGATGCAGTCTGCGAGACCGCTGTTTATGTGTCTCTCTTACACCTTTTTTTTGTTGTTATTTTCAACAGATCATCAAGTATGGATGTCTGTGAAATCGACATTGACTAGTCCCACAAGAATAACGTACAAAATATCTTCACCCGAAGTGATCAGTTTTCTCTATCGGACGCTGGGTTGGTTCACAATTCTTTACATTAGACAATAAAGCAATACTTAAGGAACTCATAGTGGATAACCTCACGCGCAGCTCTGTATGTTCTATTTTTTGTCTCGGACATTATTGACCATTACGTTCCTCTCTATTCAGCATGACCGCCGGTCACAAGGTACTTCTGTCCCCTCCCCGTTGACCAGCCAGTAGCTTCCTTGCCTATCTCACTGTCACATCTTGTCACCAAATCAATCACACGTAGCTCAAAAACCCCATATCCATCTTCCCCCAATGACTGGGCGTAACGGAATAGACGTATCCATAACACTCTTACCAACTTCTTTCCATGACAACTAGACACTACAATATTGGTGATACACTAACTCATCCCCCATCTCCCAGAATGACTTGCCCCCACCATTTTGAGCACCGTCTTTCTCGTGTTAATTATCTAGAACTATCGCCACACCTCTACTAATGTAGAACGGACCATTTCTCTCCCCCCGCCATCCCCTCCACTGCTTCCCTGCCCAGATTATCGAACAGAGACATAACCAGACCCGTTTTGTCAGATAATGCACGACATACATGAACTCTGAACTCTCTCACAGCTGTGATAAAACTCTCTCTCACATGTGGTCAATTCTGATAGCCTTGTCTCAGCTTTCATTAGCCTTTCAGTGGGCAAGTTGTAAGTTATAATTCCCATGTTTTATACACGACATTTTGGGTCGGCTGAGAACAGGTGTCATCTCGCAAAGGTCAAAGGTCAGCTGAGTACACCTGTCACCTCTACAGCAAGGGTCAATGGTCAGCTGAGTACACGTGTCACCTCTACAGCAAGGGTCAATGGTCAGCTAAGAACAGATGTCATCTCGCAAGGATCAATGGTCAGCTGAGTACACGTGTCACCTCTACAGCAAGGGTAAATGGCCAGCTGAGCACAGGTGTCATCTCTGCAATGCCTCGCCATCCTCCTCAATCTCTTGTCGTGGTGGTACAATCCCCATTGACAGCGTCGTGTACCTTGTGGCACGTCGTTCCTTTCAGTATTTGTTTACAGCATCATGATGTGTCTTCCGACGCGACTAAAAATATGTTACTGTCTGACCCTGATTTCGTTCATCAATACTCTTTCCTCTCATAATTTATTAAAGACTTCCTTCTTTGTTTTTCTCTTTTTAACTGTCTATTTCCCATTTTTCTACACATCCACAAGTCAAAAACATCAATTATGTTCTTTATCAGTTTGTTTTATGCGCGTGTTTCCACATCAAACACTCATGATGAGTGAACATACCACTTCATCACTCATTGTGAATTATTTGTTTGCAAGGCCGAAGATGTCTTGGTGAGAGCAGATGGACGGTGGAAGATGTTTTATGATGAGAAAAGATGGGAGAAGATGTTTTATGGTAGGAACAGATGGGAGACAGAAGATGTTTTATGGTAGGAACAGATGGGAGACAGAAGATGTTTTATGGTGAGAACAGATAAAGCCACCCATACACGCTTCCTGATTTCCATTTCGCGCCTTACATCTCCATTCCCCGTTTTGATGTCCAAGATAAGGCACACCCTTGACCTTTCTGGTATTCGATTATTTGTTCTTATCTATGGCACAGATGTTTAGCTCTTTCAGATAAGAAGGTGTGTACCACGCGGACGGACCACAGACCACACGGACCTCAGTTTCAACATTTGTTGCCTAAGATGGATATTATCAAATATTGATTATTTGTATAATTGCCCATCTGCTGAATATACACAAAAAATGGTTGAAACATTTCCGCTTTGTCTCCTGTTATCTTCTATGCTATCTCTTGTGTATTGTTGTTCCATGTTTTCTGAAAGTAAGTAATCATATTTATTGTTGACATCTACAAGATGTTCGTGTTCCATGTCTGGCTGGCTGCTTCAAAGCGGATATATCTATTTAAAGATCTATTGGAGAAATTATGTCCATATCTGTCAGTCTGATGGCTATTTTAATCACTACAGGATTGTCATCAGAATTTATGTACGCACCTGGATCAGTTTTTGTCAGTGTGCCATTATTTGTAAATCTGTCCTCGCCATAATAAAGTTTTTGTCAGTGTGCCATTATTTGTAAATCTGTCCTCGCCATAATAAAGTTTTTGTCAGTGTGCCATTATTTGTAAATCTGTCCTCGCCATAATAAAGTTTTTGTCAGTGTGCCATTATTTGTAAATCTGTCCTCGCCATAATAAAGTTTTTGTCAGTGTGCCATTATTTGTAAATCTGTCCTCGCCATAATAAAGTTTTTGTCAGTGTGCCATTATTTGTAAATCTGTCCTCGCCATAATAAAGTTTTTGTCAGTGTGCCATTATTTGTAAATCTGTCCTCGCCAAAATAAAGTCAATTATTGATCTGTGTATCCTGAGCTTTTTAACATTATAATCTTGTGGTAGCTTGTTGATAAAATTCCTTACATATAACAAATTAGTTTTCTTCAAAAAATTGTATTGCCTATCTCCTCTCTCGTTTTCCCCCCATCCACATTTAATCAAGTAATCTACGAAAGCCTCTGAGCTCCCAGCGGAGCACATGACTTCAACCACTATTCACCACATCTGCCTAACTCGTGTCAACAGCTCCAACTCGGTGCGACTTTTTATTTCAAGTTTGTCACAAGCTACCTTTCCTGTGAATGCCTTGATCTGCCCTATATCGGTGTGTTTCAGAACAGGGACTGTCTGGTAAAACTATCAGTGAGCTTCCTTAATGTCTGTTGGACTTAACACATCACTTCAAGGACTACCAGACCATGCTCGGTTCTCTACCTCTGCTCAACACGAGACAACTTATCAGCGGTCGAAACCTTCTACTTGACGTGGGTATCGATGAAAAGCTGCCAGTGCTCATGCCATCGCTGTACCCCATGTGACGTGGCCTCACGAGAGAACGGATTCAATGTTATCCCACACAAGAAAACGGATTTCATGTTTGAGTTGACGATTCGTGGTTTCGCTTGGGACTTGATGTTCTGTGATTTCTATCAATTCTTCATTGGAACTAAAACACCTGGGGCCATTTGTATCCGTAATGTCGGGACCTCTAAATGTGATTAGATAACTGACCAGGTCGGTGAAAGTAGTGCACGTCCTGTAGTCTTTAGCTCCTAACAAACTCGGGATGACGATGACAGCTTTCAGTCTTATGACCTTGTGTCTGCTCGTGGCGTATTTGCAGACCTAATTGACCGGATATTTCAAGAACACTAGGTGAAGTCAGTTCTCTGGACCTTAACCTTGCTTTATCAAATGTCAAATAATGGCATTCCCGTTTGGATGAAGTCATACGTCTCATAATCCAGTCACTAACCTGCAGACAGAGACAGAAAATAAGAGACACCTCCCACTGGGCCTTGACTACGAACCCGGCACTACATACCCGGATGCTGTTATAATGTTAAGTCTATAGTGACGTAGCAAGTCTCACATCAGTACTAGTAAACATTCTTGTGAAAGGTCTCTGCGTTAGATTATCGCCCATTATGATGAACACGTCAGCAGATTTCGTTGGTCTGCAAGATCCCATAATCCTCTGGGTTCTAGAGTACTTTACGTTCGGTAATTGGCAATATCGATTTGTTTAGCTATCAACATCTCCAGCATCAACTGATAGTTGTGTGTCCAGTAACAATATTGATTTGTTTAGCTATCAACATCTCCAGCATCAACTGATAGTTGTGTGTCCAGTAACACGTACATAATTTTCGAGCTGTTTAAAAATACAAATCAACATTGTCACTCATCGTTGATGATCTACTCCTCCTGAATGTATAACTATTTACTGTTCTTGACTTGAGTAGCCGGCATCCTGTAGTCCTGCTACTGCAACAATTAGAGAATCAAGATTCATATCACTGACATCCGAGATGAAATTGTCCAGTTCTAATCCACTCTCCTGCAATTCGATGTTTAGCTTCCTCCTTCCAGTTGTAGGTGATCATTCTCCAGAAGCTTCACATCCACATAATGTAGGAATCATTCATCCCATCCACAGAATGTAGGAATCATCCATCCCATCCACAGAATGTAGGAATCATTCATCCCATCCACAGAATGTAGGGCAAGCTTCCATCCCACCCACAGAATGTAGGGCAAGCATCCATCTCATCCACAAAATGTAGGGGAAGCATCCATCCCATCCACAGAATGTAGGGGAAGCATCCATCCCATCCACAGAATGTAAGAAGCATCCATCCCATCCACAGAATGTAAGAAGCTTCCATCCCATCCACATAATGTAAGAAGCATCCATCCCATCCACAGAATGTAAGAAGCATCCATCCCATCCACAGAATGTAAGAAGCTTCCATCCCATCCACAGAATGTAGGGGAAGCTGTCTGTCTGTCTTTCTGTCCGTCCGTCCGTCCATCCATCCATCCATATAACTACCTACCTACCTCCTACATACCTACCTACCTACCTACCTACCTACCTATATATCTATCGATATATCTGTCTATCTATCTCTGTCTATCTATATATCTATCTGTATGTCTGTCTGTCCGTCCGTCTCTTTTTATGATTCTCTCTGATTCTCTGTCTAGCTGACTGTCTGTCCTTTTGTCTGTCTGTCCCTCACTCTGTCTCTATAGGTCTCTGTCTCTCTTTCTATCAAGCTTACATTCTGTATCAGGTTTATGGGGAATTATCAAACACAAGTTGGATGCACAAGGCAGGAGACTCAAACAAACTGCTGAGCTACTGCCCGATCTGTTTACTTCCATCCATGCACAAACTACCGCCCGATCTGTTTACTTCCATCCATGCACAAACTACCGCCCGATCTGTTTACTTCCATCCATGCACAAACTACCGCCCGATCTGTTTACTTCCATCCATGCACAAACTACCGCCCGATCTGTTTACTTCCATCCATGCACAAACTACCGCCTGATCTGTGAACTTCCATATATGTACAAACTACCGCCCGATCTGTTTACTTCCATACATGTACAAACCTTCCACAAGAGTAATTGTGAACAGACTAGAGTTCTAACCTGAGAGGAGGTAGGCTTCAGGAAGAGCCACGCAACCATCTCCCCGCAACCACCTCCACGCAACCACCTCCCACCTCCACGCTATTAACCAGTTGAAGGAGAGGACACATGAAACACGGATGCCTCTGTGTCTTGTGTTTGTGGACTGTGTTTGTGGACCGTGTTTGTGGACCGTGTTTGTGGACTGTAAGAAAGGAAACATTGAGAACACCGGAACAGCAAGGTCTTTGAGAAAAGTGTGCTGCGGTCGTGGAAGAGATGAACGAGGGCGTCATGGTCAGGTCATGGAAGAGATGAACGAGGGCGTCATGTTCAGGTCATGGAAGAGATGAACGAGGGCGTCATGGTCAGGTCATGGAAGAGATGAACGAGGGCGTCATGTTCAGGTCATGGAAGGGATGAACGAGGGCGTCATGGCTCGGTCATGAAGGAGATGAACGAGGGCGTCATGGTCAGGTCATGGAAGAGATGAATGAGTGCGTCATGTTCAGGTCATGGAAGAGATGAACGAGGGCGTCAGGGTCAGGTCATGGAAGAGATGAACGAGGGCGTCATGTTCAGGTCATGGAAGAGATGAACGAGGGCGTCATGGTCAGGTCATGGAAGAGATGAACGAGGGCGTCATGGTCAGGTCATGGAAGAGATGAACGAGGGCGTCATGGTCAGGTCATGGAAGAGATGAATGAGTGCGTCATGTTCAGGTCATGGAAGAGATGAACGAGGGTGTCATGGTCAGGTCATGGAAGAGATGAATGAGTGCGTCATGTTCAGGTCATGGAAGAGATGAACGAGGGTGTCATGGTCAGGTCATGGAAGAGATGAACGAGGGCGTCATGGTCAGGTCATGGAAAAGATGAACGAGGGCGTCATGGTCATGGAAGAGATGAACGAGGGCGTCATGGTCGTGGAAGAGATGAACGAGGGCGTCATGGCTCGGTCATAGAAGAGATGAACGAGGGCGTCATGATCAGGTAATGGAAGATATAAACGAGGGCGTCATGGCTCGGTCATGGAGGAGATGAACGAGTGCGTCTTGGTCAGGTCGTGGAAGGGATGAACGAGGGCGTCATGGCTCGGTCATGGAGGAGATGAACGAGGCGTCATGGTCAGGTCATGGAGGAGATGAACGAGGGCGTCATGGTCAGGTCATGGAGGAGATGAAAGTGGGCGTCATGGTATGGTCATGGAAGAGATGAACGAGGCGTCATGGTCAGGTCATGGAAGAGATGAACGAGGGCGTCATGTTCAGGTCATGGAAGAGATGAACGAGAGCGTCATGTTCAGGTCATGGAAGAGATGAACGAGGGCGTCATGTTCAGGTCATGGAAGAGATGAACGAGGGCGTCATGGTCAGGTCATGGAAGAGATGAACGAGTGCGTCATGTTCAGGTCATGGAAGAGATGAACGAGGGCGTCATGGTCAGGTCATGGAAGAGATGAACGAGGGCGTCATGGTCAGGTCGTGGAAGGGATGAACGAGGGCGTCATGGCTCGGTCATGAAGGAGATGAACGAGGCGTCATGGTCAGGTCATGGAGGAGATGAACGAGGGCGTCATGGTCAGGTCATGGAGGAGATGAAAGAGGGCGTCATGGTCAGGTCATGGAAGAGATGAACGAGGGCGTCATGTTCAGGTCGTAGAAGAGATGAACGAGGGCGTCATGGCTCGGTCATGGAGGAGATGAACGAGGGCGTCATGGTCAGGTCATGGAGGAGATGAAAGAGGGCGTCATGGTCAGGTCGTGGAAGAGATGAACGAGGGCGTCATGGCTCGGTCATGGAGGAGATGAACGAGGGCGTCATGGCTCGGTCATGGAGGAGATGAACGAGGGCGGCATGGTCAGGTCATGGAAGAGATGAACGAGGTCGTCGTGGTCAGGTCATGGAGGAGATGAACGAGGGCGTCATGGTCAGGTCATGGAGGAGATGAACGAGGGCGTCATGGCCCTACCAGCCAATCAACATTTCATTAAAACTCTCCGTTCGCCGTTCCCTACACTGTTCACGGCGGCTTCTTGGGAAGTCGTTAGACAGCTAAATTAGGAAGTCACAGGTATCAACATAGACGGGGAAATGCTCGCCCACCAAAGATTTTGGTGATGGAGGAGCAGCAACCTGAGCTCCGCACTCAACTCAGACATCTGACTGACAGAAAGTATATGGGAAGACCAAGTGATGGTTGGATGGCTCGAGTTGGAAGCTGTGGTTGTGTGTAAAACGTAACGACTCCTTGTGCCAGCCCAGAAGCATGGCATACCACAACCGCCTTGAGTACCACAGTCCACCTTCATCAGCATGCTCAGGATGCGAGGAAAGCTACTACAACCGTCCACTGAACAAGGCACACAAACAACAAGCCCTGCATATTTGTACCTTACCCACATGTGCTCCCTCCTTCCGAATGTCCGACCGGCCTGGCTTAGTCAAGGAATGCAGGAAGTACCTGATATCTGCCAGCCCTCTCACACCTGCGTGTACCTGACATCTGTTTGCCCTCGCACACCTGTGTGTACCTGATATCTGCCAGCCCTCGCACACCTGCGTGTACCTGACCTATGTCTGCCCTCTCACATCTGTGTGTACCTGACCTCTCTCTGCCCCCTCACACCTGTGTGCAGCTGACCTATGTCTGCCCCCTCACACCTGTGTGTACCTGACCTATGTCTGCCCCCTCACACCTGTGTACCTGACCTTTGTCTGCCCCCCTCACACCTGTGTGTACCTGACCTATGTCTGCCCCCTCACACCTGTGTACCTGACCTCTGCCTGCCCTCGCACACCTGCGCTAAAATGTTATGTTATTGTCACAGCTAGCGTTAGCTCGCCTTGTCCAAGTTGCAAGTTGTAACTCCTATGCTTCATACATGCCATTTCTCGTACAGCATCACCGACACGTGGCACTTTTACACCAGCACTGTTTTAATCAGGACGTCTCAGGCGCTCTTCTCTGAGGGATAAGCTGTCTAGTGATGGGCTTCGCTCTCTTCTCTGGGGGATAAACTGTCTAGTGGTGGGCTTCGCTCTCTTCTCTGAGGGATAAACTGTCTAGTGACGGGCTTCGCTATCTTCTCTGAGGGATAAACTGTCTAGTGATGGGCTTCGCTCTCTTCTCTGAGGGATAAACTGTCTAGTGACGGGCTTCGCTATCTTCTGTGAGGGATAAGCTGTCTAGTGACGGGCTTCGCTCTCTTCTCTGAGGGAAAAGCTGTCTAGTGATGGGCGTCGCTATGGCTCAGAGCTGAAGGCGCTCTCTTCTTAACAAAAGCACGGAACAGTAAGAATTTGGAATCACACAAGTTCCAAGCGTCCCGTGGTGCCAAGACCAGCGTCCAGTGGTGCCAAAACCAGCTTCTTGTCATATTATAGATTGACGAAAAACACGGAGTTCTCGCTTACTGTTCACCCACAGAAAGGGCTCTTAGCAGTTGAAGATCTATGAGTTGTCTGTTAACCGTTGTCTGGGAATTCGCTGTTGTCTGGGCATTAGCCGCTGTCTGGAGGAGGCAAGATAAAGGGAGGCGACCGAGTTTTAAAGATGAATTGAGGAAACGATTTGAGAGATATGCCGTATGGTAACACGTGAGGCCTTAGACGGGACGCCACGTTTATCAGGAAGAGAGATGTTATTTGAGAACGAATGAAAAAAAGAGCCCCTCCCCCCCCCCCCCCCTCCTCTTGTGCCGCAAGCTAGCCACATGAAATGTGTTTGTCTCTTCTGGAGTTTGCTAGGGGAGAGGGTTCCACATGTTTTGTTAGAGGTAACAAATATTTGTCCTGGTCCTAGTGTCCCCGTTCCAAAGTCCGTGACCTTGCGTTTGTTATCGGATGTTAGAATGTTGTGCGCGTTATATCCGATTACCCCAATCACATATACACCTTGTGTTAATCTTGTCATGGGCGCCTCGCTTGGTCAAGCCCCGTCCGGTAGGTATTCTTCAAGCGCATCTATCTGTAGTGTATAACAGATGTGTGACTGTCAACACCGTTATCAATCCAGCATTTCTGGGCCGTCCTACGTTTCTGATCACTTCCATTGTGAAATACCATGTCCATTGTATTTGTTGGTCCATAAACTGAGTCACAGGTGTCCCTTCTATCATGTCCCGCCAGTCACTGGTGTCCCTTCTATCATGTCCTACCAGTCACTGGTGTCCCTTCTATCATGTCCTACCAGTCACTGGTGTCCCTTCTATCATGTCCTGCCAGTCACAGGTGTCCCTTCTATCATGTCCCGACCTCTACTGTCCCTCCAAATGTCCCGTTTGTGTTTATCCAACATTGCAGACTACAGTCACAAAATGACCTGACGCTCTAGGTATGTTCTTGTCCCATGTTTCCCCGTCAAATATTCAGTCTATGCTCAAGTCTGATCAATCTGTTGGTCTCTCCCTGCAGTTGATCTCTCCCTGTTGTCTCTCTCCCTATTGTCTGTCTCTCCCTATTGTCTGTCTCTTCCTGTTGTCTGTCTCTCCCTGCTGTCTGTCTCTCCCTATTGTCTGTCTCTCCCTGCTGTCTGTCTCTCCCTATTGTCTGTCTCTCCCTATTGTCTGTCTCTTCCTGTTGTCTGTCTCTCCCTGCTGTCTGTCTCTCCCTATTGTCTGTCTCTCCCTGCTGTCTGTCTCTCCCTATTGTCTGTCTCTCCCTGCTGTCTGTCTCTCCACGCTGTCTGTCCCTTTCTGCTGTCTGTCTCTCCATGTTGTCTGTCTCTCCCTGCTGTCTGTCTCTCCCTATTGTCTGTCTCTCCCTGCTGTCTGTCTCTCCCTATTGTCTGTCTCTCCCTGCTGTCTGTCTCTCCACGCTGTCTGTCCCTTTCTGCTGTCTGTCTCTCCATGTTGTCTGTCTCTCCCTGTTGTAAGTTTGTTGTTACGACGTTTGTTACTCTGTCCTCATCGTGTCACATCTTTTAGCGTGTCAAATCTCTCAGCGTGTCACATCTCTCAGCGTGTCACATCTCTCATCGTGTCACATCTTTTAGCGTGTCAGCATGTCACATCTATCAGCATGTCACATCTGTCAGCATGTCACATCTGTCAGCATGTCACATCTATTCTCGGTGATTTGGTTAAAAGACATGCGTCTGTTCGTGCGTGTGCACCAGTGCGTCGGTGCTCACACCTACAAGTCTTACTAGTCATATGTGGTGTGTGTGCGTGCGTGTGAGAGCACACAATGCAGCCTAGAACAGTTCGTTATTACCACGTGACTTCTCGGTGGTACTGTCCAGGAGCTGGTCTTCCCCAGCTTTGGTCACCAACCCTTTGCATCCACTAGCGATCCAGTGGCATGGAGACCCACACAAACTGGTAAAACCACTAGCGATCCAGTGGCATGGAGACCCACACAAACTGGTAAAACCACTAGCGATCCAGTGGCATGGAGACCCACACAAACTGGTAAAACCACTAGCGATCCAGTGGCATGGAGGCCCACACAAACTGGTAAACCCACTAGCGATCCAGTGGCATGGAGGCCCACACAAACTGGTAAAACCACTAGCGATCCAGTGGCATGGAGGCCCACACAAACTGGTAAAACCACTAGCGATCCAGTGGCATGGAGGCCCACACAAATTGAATGCTTTTAGTTTAAAGTATCCTAGAAACTGGCAAGCTCAGAGCTGCCCACGACAAATATATCGATCACAGTTGGCAATCAATAAATCAACGGGTCCTGCTACACAGGTGTTGGTGTGTGACCTGTGCTCCAGGCGCCCGACATTTGGCTGCGAGTCGCAGCCCTGCCTAGCCTTGGTTATCTCAGCGTGTTTAACACAAATACTCAACCCCCACACAACCCCCACAGAAACCTCACACTACCACCACACAACCCCTATATAACCCCCACACAACCCCCACACCACTCCCATAAATAACCCCTACACAACTCCCACACAACCCAAAAACAACCCCTACACAACCTCCACAGAACCCATAAATATCCCCCACACAACCCCCACATAACCCATAAACAACCCCTACACAACCCCCACATAACCCCACAGAACCCCCACAAAACCCATAAACAACCCCCACAGAACCTCCACACAACCCTCACAGAACCAATAAACAACCTCTACACAACCTCCACACAACTCCCACATAACCCCCACACAACCCTCACAGAACTCATAAACAACCCCACACAACTGCCACAGAACCCATAAACAACACCTACACAACCCCCACACAACCTATAAACAACCCCCACACAACCCATAAACAACCCCTACACAACCCCCACAGAACCCCACAGAACCCATAAGCAACCCCTACACAACCCCACATAACCCCCACAGAACCCATAAATAACCCCTACAGAACCCCTACACAACCCCTACACAACCAATAAACAATCCCTACACAACCCCAACACAGCCCCCACAAAACCCCCACACATTTCTTACACAAACCCTACACAGCCCCCACACATCCCTTACACAACCCCTACCCCCACCCCTATAACCTCCACCCACACAACCCCTAGTCACACAATTCCCACTCACACAACCCACACCCACACAACCCTCACTCACACAACCCCCACTCACACAACCCCCACATACACACACCTCTCACCCACACAACCCCCACTCACACAACCCTCACTCACACATCCCCCACCCACACAACCCACACCCACACATCCCTCACCCACACAACCCCCTCACCCACACAACCCCCACTCACACAACCCCCACTCACACAACCCCCACTCACACAACCCCCACCCACACAACCCACACTCACACAACCCCCACTCACACAACCCACATCCACACACCCCTCACCCACACAACCCCCACTCACACAACCCACACCCACACAACCCACACCCACACAACCCTCACTCACACAACCCACACCCACACAACCCTACTCACACAACTCCCACCCACACAATTCCCATAAACCCCACGCACACAATTAACAAAGTTATTGTTTCACACATTGTGTGACAGATTTAGTCTTACCAGACAAATCTTGTCTCCATATTGACAGCTGTTATTTTGTCTAGAATTACGTCGCAATCGTAGTTGTATATTTTCTTTAAATTGTGAGGTGGACTTTCCACATGACCTGACAACTCACATCAGCAAATACAGCAACAGGGGGCAGATTAATATGGGCGCCACTACGACGCCATTTTGAATATAGGCAGAGAAAAATAGTCCGGCGGGTTATTAAAAACCGAGGCCCCGACACATTTCGAGAGAGACATTTAGAGAGAGACGATTCAGAAAGATTATTTAGAGAACGACGCATTTACAGAGGCATTTGGAGAAGAGAAATTTCGAGAGATTGATTTCGAGAGTGAACGACGCATTTCGAGACACATTTTGGAGAGAGACGATTCAGAGAGAGACAACATATTTAGAAAGGGATTTTTCAGTCATTCACTCATTCAATAAGAGATTCAGAGAGACGATTCAGAGAGACAGTCAGAGAAGAGTGAACGTCGCATTGACTGAGTTTCAGTTTACAGAAGTAAAGTATTGCTGATTTTCATTTGTGAGTAATTAGAATTTCACCAAGTTAACATTTTAACCAGCGTCAGACACGTGGGTGGCCTTTCAAGTTTATAGGCATCGCAGAGATCTCAAAGAAGCAGCCTAGATCAGTCATAGCTACCCGCTATAGGAGAGAACAGGCTTCCTGACAGATCTAGATTGGCTGAGTGAAAACTTTACCATTTTACAAGTGGTCGACCCGCGCCAGGTTACCACGTGGTCAACATGCCTTTGTTTAACACACATGGTTAACGTGCTGCAGTTTAACACGCGGCTGCCTTCACTGAGTTTGTAGTCATCGTAGAATCACAGCAGTAGCCTAGTCTTTCGATATCCACCACGCAGATCTACAGTCGTTGCTAAGGCACGGAGTCATGGACGTTTACCTGAGTTGGGTTTACCAGGAATTAACCATCCGCGTCAATATGCCACAATTCGGATTCCCGTTACAGCAGGCTAAGTACGGAAAGTAGGCTGGACAATAGTTTTAGGTTCAGCGGTAGTTTGAGTTTTCAGTTAGGCAACCATTAGATAGGAGCGTGTAGGAAGTTGTGCATGATAGAAGAGTGATTTAAGTTAGGTAACCATTAGCTAGGAGCGTGTAGGAAGTTGTGTATGGTAGAAGAGAGATTTAAGTTAGGTAACCATTAGCTAGGAGCGTGTAGGAAGTTGTGCATGATAGAAGAGCGGAAGAGTTGTAACGTTTAGTAATAAACAATTTGTATTTGTCGTTTTGAAATAGTGTCCTTAGTTTATTGAAGTGTTATTTGATGTGATAGATTTTAAGAGCCGGGAGAGCAAAACTCTGTTCTGTCTGCTACACATGTATAAAAGATTCTGCGTCTGTTAGTTCTTGATGCTGGACAGTTTGGCGCGTGCCCCTGTTTTTCTCGTTTGATTTTTGCTGCGACTCGTCTTTGAATCTCGGGGGATGCTATGCCAATTATGGGGTATATTTTATCAATGGGGGTGGATTTTAGGCATCCTGATACTGTCCGACCCGCCTCATTTATTGCTGTATCAACTAATTTCGCATGAGCAGAGTTTTCTAGACTGGTGCAGCATATTCAGCTACGGAGAAACACAAGGCAAGTGCAGATGTCCGAAGGACTGATGGCTGTGCCCCTCATGTTGTGCCGGTCAGTTTTCTGATATTATTTCTTGCGTGTGTCTCACGATTTGTTTCCTAGATATTTGGGATCAAGTGTTCAAGCTCCAGCCCTTGCCACGTAATCTGAAGTTTTTTTATTTCCTCTGTTTCTGAGTTGGTAGGCACATACCTGGGTTTTACTGAGATTTGGTTTAAGGTGATTCTTGTGGTAGGCACATACCTGGGTTTTACTGAGATTTGGTTTAAGGTGATTCTTGTGGTAGGCACATACATGGGTTTTACTGGGATTTGGTTTAAGGTGATTCTTGTGGTAGGCACATACCTGGGTTTTACTGGGATTTGGTTTAAGGTGATTCTTGTGGTAGGCACATACCTGGGTTTTACTGGGATTTGGTTTAAGGTGATTCTTGTGGTAGGCCCATACCTGGGTTTTACTGGGATTTGGTTTAAGGTGATTCTTGTGGTAGGCCCATACCTGGGTTTTACTGGGATTTGGTTTAAGGTGATTCTTGTGGTAGGTACATATCTGGATTTTACTGGGATTTGGTTTAAGGTGATTGTTGTGGTAGGCAAATACCTGGGTTTTACTGGGGTTTGGTTTAAGGTGATTCTTGTGGTAGGTACATACCTGGGTTTTACTGGGATTTGGTTTAAGGTGATTCTTGTGGTAGGTACATACCTGGGTTTTACTGGGATTTGGTTTAAGGTGATTCTTGTGGTAGGTACATACCTGAGTTTTACTGGGATTTGGTTTAAGGTGATTCTTGTGGTAGGCACATACCTGGGTTTTACTGGGATTTGGTTTAAGGTGATTCTTGTGGCAGGCACATACCTGGGTTTTACTGGGATTTGGTTTAAGGTGATTCTTGTGGTAGGTACATATCTGGGTTTTACTGGGATTTGGTTTAAGGTGATTCTTGTGGTAGGCACATTCCTGGGTTTTACTGGGATTTGGTTTAAGGTGATTCTTGGGGTAGGCACATACCTGAGTTTTACTGGGATTTGGTTTAAGGTGATTATTGTGGTAGGCACATGCCTGGGTTTTACTGGAGATTGGTTCGATGTGATTCTTGTGGTACTATTCTGTAAGGGCATTGGGAGAACTTGACAGTCTGTCACCAACCTCTTCAATCCCTTTTCCCTGGGCAGCAACTGTTGTGTTGTCAGTGTAGATGGAGTTCCTAGTGTCTGTGGGCTGGTCATTAGTATATATGTTGTATAGCATGGGCGCTAGGATAGGTCTTTGTGTTACACTGACTCAGACTCACACTGACACTGAATCAGACTCACACTGACATTGACTCAGACTCACACTGACATTGACTCACACTGACACAGACTCACACTGACACTGACTCACACTGACACTGACTCACACTGACTCAGACTCACACTGACACTGACTCACACCGACTCAGACTCACACTGATTCAGACTCACACTGACTCACACTGACTCAGACTCACACTGACACAGACTCACACCGACTCAGACTCACACTTACTCAGACTCACACTGACACTGACTCACACTGACACCGACTCACAGTGACACTGACTCACACTGACTCAGACTCACACTTACTCAGACTCACACTTACTCAGACTCACAGTGACACTGACTCACATCGACTGAGACTCACACTTACTCAGACTCACACTGACACAGACTCACACCGACTCAGACTCACACTGACACAGACTCACACTGACACTAACGTCGCCCTATCATTGGTTCATGTCTACAGAAAACATCTGACAGGCTCGGACTTGAGGCCCGACTGACTCTAGGGCTGCCCATACACACATTCTCTTCTCGGACAAGATGGCCAAGTGGCACAACAGGTCGCTGGTCTACAAACTGACTCTGTGCCTCCTGTACTTTATCTTCCTCGTCTTCACATTGGCGTTCAGCCTCCCTAGCTGGTGGGGAATGGAAGGTACAGGTACAGTGATTCCCTACTTTAAAGGACTTTGGGTTTTGTGCAGGACCCCAGATACCAGTGTGGACTTCAGTGCATGTCAGACAACCGCATTCGGTGACGATACTGGTAGGTTGGTCAGCTAGATATGTGTGTATTGTTGGTGGAGTGATTGGTGGAGAGTTTGTTGACATAGAGTGGTTAGTGGAGTGATTGGTGGAGAGTTTGTTGTACATAGAGTGATTGGTGAAGAGTTTGTTGTACGTCGAGTGATTGGTGGAGAGTTTGTTGTACGTCAAGTGATTGGTGGAGAGTTTGTTGACGTAGAGTGATTGGTGAAGAGTTTGTTGACGTAGAGTGATTGGTGAAGAGTTTGTTGACGTAGAGTGATTGGTGAAGAGTTTGTTGACGTAGAGTGATTGGTGGAGAGTTTGTTGACGTAGAGTGATTGGTGGAGTGATTGTTGACGTAGAGTGATTGGTGGAGTGATTGGTGAAGAGTTTGTTGACGTAGCATGATTGGTGGAGTGATTGGTGAAGAGTTTGTTGACGTAGAGTGATTGGTGAAGAGTTTGTTGACGTAGAGTGATTGGTCAAGAGTTTGTTGACGTAGAGTGATTGGTGGAGTGATTGGTGAAGAGTTTGTTGACATAGAGTGATTGGTGGAGTGATTGGTGGAGAGTTTGTTGACGTAGAGTGATTGGTGGAGTGATTGGTGAAGAGTTTGTTGACGTAGAGTGATTGGTGGAGTGATTGGTGAAGAGTTTGTTGACGTAGAGTGATTGGTGAAGAGTTTGTTGACGTAGAGTGATTGGTGGAGTGATTGGTTGAGAGTTTGTTGACGTAGAGTGATTGGTGAAGAGTTTGTTGACGTGGAGTGATTGGTGGAGAGTTTGTTGACATAGAGAGATTGGTGGAGAGATTGGTGGAGAGTTTGTTGATGTAGAGTGATTGGTGGAGAGTTTGTTGACATAGAGAGATTGGTGGAGTGATTGGTGGAGAGTTTGTTGACATAGTGATATTGGTGGAGTGATTGGTGGAGAGTTTGTTGACGTAGAGTGATTGATGGAGAGTTTGTTGTACATCTAGTGGATGGTGGAGTGATTGGTGGGCTGTTTGTTGTATGTAGAATGGTTGGTGAAGTGATTGGTGGAGTGATTGGTGGACAGTTTGTTGTATGTAGAGTGATTGGTGGAGTGATTCGTGGAGAGTTTGATGATGTAGAGTGGTTTGTGGAGAGTTTGAGTTTGTTATATGTAGAGTGGTTGGTGGAGTGATTGGTGGAGAGGTTGGTGGAGAGTTTGTTGTACGTAGAGATGTTGGTGGAGTGATTGGTAGAGTGATTGGTCGAGACTTTGTTGATGTAGAGTGATTGGTGGAGAGTTTGTTGTACGTAGAGTGGTTGGTAGAGTGATTGGTGGAGAGTGTGTTGTACGTAAAGTGGTTGGTGGAGTGATTGGTGGAGAGTTTGTTGATGTAGAGTGGTTGGGGGAGTGATTGGTGGAGAGGTTGGTGGAGTATTTGGTGGAGAGTTTCTTGTACATAGAGTGGTTGGTGGAGTGATTGGTGGAAAGTTTGTTGTACATCGAGTGGTTGGTGAAGTGATTGGTGGAGAGGTTGGTGGAGTGATTGGTGGACAGTTTGTTGTACGTAGAGTGGTTGGTGGAGTGATTGGTGGACAGTTTGTTGTACGTAGAGTGGTTGGTAGAGTGATTGGTGGAGAGTTTGTTGTACGTAGAGTGGTTGGTGGAGTGATTGGTGGAGTGTTTGTTGTACGTAGAGTGGTTGGTGGAGTGATGTGGAGAGTTTATATAGAGTGATTAGTGAAGTGATTGGTGGAGTGGTTGGTGGAGTGTTTGTTGTATGTGGAGTGATTGTGGAGAGTTTATATAGAGTGATTAGTGAAGTGATTGGGGGAGTGATTGGTGGAGTGGTTGGTGGAGTGATTTGTGGAGAGTTTGTTGTACGTAGAGTGATTGGTGGAGAGTTTGTTGTACATAGAGTGATTGGTGGAGTGATTGGTGAAGAGTGTTGTATGTAGAGTGATTAGTGAAGTGATTAGTGGAGTGATTGGTGAAGTGTTTGTTGTAAGTAGAGTGATTGTTGGAGAGATTGTGTTCTGCATAGAGTTATGAGTGGAGCATTCTATGTATGGTGTTTGGGTGGAGTTCACTGATTGTCGAGTTATAGGTGTAGTTTGTTGTATGTAGAGTAATATGTAGGATATGTTGTACATGGTGTTATATGTGGAGTTGTATATGGGTATGTTGTATGTGGAAGGATATATGGGATGTGTTGTATATGATGTATGTGGAGTATTATGGGGGGGATATGTTGTATGTAGAGAAATATGTGGAATATGTTGTATGTGGAGTGATATGGGGGATATGTTGTATGTGGAGTGATATGGGGGATATGTTGTATGTAGAGTGATATGGGGGATATGTTGTATGTGGAGTGATATGGGGGATATGTTGTATGTAGAGTGATATGGGGGATATGTTATATGTGGAGTGATATAGGGGATATGTTGTATGTGGTGTGATAAGCAGATGATTGTAAGTATGTGTAGGTTGTGTAAGTGTTGTGTAAGTGTTGTGTAAGTGTTGTGTTGTGTAAGTGTTGTGTAAGTGTTGTGTAAGTGTTGTGTAAGTGTTGTGTAAGTGTTGTGATGGGGATTGAATATGACAGAGGTGACTGTAATATAACACTGATGGTTTTAATGTAATGGTGAGTTAGTGATTGTAGTGTGGTCATGCGGGTGAGTGATTGTTGTGTGGTGATGTGGGTGATTGTTGTATGTTGGTAGTGGTGAGTGATTGTTGTGTGGTGATGTGGGTGATTGTTGTATGTTGGTAGTGGTGAGTAATTGTTGTATGGTGATGTGGGTAATTGTTGTATGTTGTTGGTGCTGAGTGATTGTTGTACGATAATGTGGATGATTGTTGTATGTTGGTGGTGGTGAGTGATTTTTGTACGATGATGTGGATGATTGTTGTATGTTGGTAGTGGTGAGTAATTGTTGTAGGGTGATGTGGGTAATTGTTGTATGTTGTTGGTGGTGAGTGAATGATGTACAGTGGTGTGAGTGATTATTGTATGGTGGCAGTGGTGAGTGATTGTTGTGGGGGTGGTGAGTGATTGTTGGATGGTGGTGTGACTGAGTGTTGTATGGTGGTGAGAGATTGATTGCTGTATGAGGGTGTGAGTGATTGTTGTATGATGATGGTGGTGAGTGATTGTTGTATGATGGTGGTGAGTGATTGTTGTGTGTGAGTGATTGTTGTATAATGGTGTGAGTGATTGTTGTATGGTGGTGGTGAGTGATTGTTGTATGATGGTGGTGGTGGTGAGTGATTATTATGGGATGGTGGTGGTGAATGTTTGTAGCATGATGGTGGTGAATGTTTGTTGTATTATGGTGGTAAATGTGTGTTGTATTATGGTGGTGGATGTTTGTTGTATCACGGTGGTGAATGTTTGTTCTATCATGGTGGTGAATGTTTGTTGTATTATGACGGTAAATGTTTGTTTTATCATGGTGGTGAATGTTTGTTGTATTATGGTGGTGAATGTTTGTTGTATTATGACGGTGAATGTTTGTTTTATCATGGTGGTGAATGTTTGTTGTATTATGACGGTGAATGTTTGTTGTATCATGGTGGTGAATGTTTGTAGCATGATGGTGGTGAATGTTTGTTGTATAATGGTAGTGAGTATTAGTTGTATGGTGGTGATAAACTGATTTTATTGACGTCTGATAGAGTGTCAGGCGATTCGCAAGAAAATGAAACTGTGAAGGATACTTATCCACATTTCAAATATGGATGTGACATGGAATGATTGTTATCTTCACCAGCCTGGATGGACGGAGTCAGAGGTGTATGGGTCGGCGGTATGTTCTTCTACTTACTGGCTGTAGTGTACAGCTTTGTGGAAAACTGCTGTGGTTACGAGGACAGCAAAGACTACGGGCTAACTAGCATACTTTCTCTTTTGGCAGGTAAGTTTTTTAACGACGTCGTTCCACAGCAAGTTTGTGGAATAAAGCATATGTTGTTCTATGTCAACTAATTGTTAGTTAGGCGTTGTAGCAGACCCACTCAGCCCAAATAGTGACCGGGACCAATTATTCTTGAGACACATAATAAATCAATGAAAATGTTTACCTGAATAACTTGATAGGGGCACATCAATACAATATAGATGTTGTTTGTAATGACATCTAAGGCAAAGGTTGTTAGTAATGACATCTAAGGCAAAGGTTGTTTGTAATGACATCTAAGGCAAAGGTTGTTTGTAAGGACATCTAAGGCAGATACTAATAAGATTAAAAAGACAGCAGGCCACATAATCTGGAAAATATTGCCTGAGGAACAGATGTTGTACAAGAGTGGGAGAGTTTTAAAATAGTTCTTGAAAAAATGAGGAATGTGTTCCATGTAGGTAAACCCCAAGCGTAAAAAGTGGATAACTAGATTTGTAGTTAAATGTAAAAGAGCTAAAAATGAAGCATGGAAAAAATATATAGAGGCAGGTAAATAAAAAAAAACATTAACAATATTTGGACAAGCAAAACATACCTCAGAAAGTGAATAGTTAGTTTTCTTTCCACTTGTGCCATTGAGTGTCGTGGTGGAGGTTAAGTCATCTGTCCTGCTCCAAGTGTGTTGCTTCGGTCAATGTTAGCCAATGTCTCTGCACAATCACTTTAATGGCATCTATCCACCTGGCAAGCGGCCACCCCTTTGCCCTGTAGCCAGATCTAGCAGTGCTGTGCTGTAAGATGACGAAATCAACTTATTTTCTGCCTGGAGATGTATTCGGCACAAGACGTAGTGTCGACCATGCTTTGAATTTCGTCGTTCCGCATTCTGTCTCTCCTGATAACACTGCTGACCTTACTCAAGCAACACATTTCACAAGTCAAAATTCTGCTCTCACCTGCCCTAGACAGAGGCCATGTTTGGCACTGGTAGCACAGAGTTGGCATAGACATACTGTTTATCAGCTGTTACTTTGTTGCCAAACTAATGCTCGGGTGTCTAAGCAGTGAGGACAGCTGATAAGTCACTGCAGATGCTTTCTGACATCTAATGTGAATAAAACAGTAAAAATAGACTTTGAAAAAAACTTACTCAGAGGATCAAGACTGAAAGTAAAAGCTTCTTCTCTTATGTTAGAAATAAACAAAGAACGAAAAACAAAGTAGGCCCTCTCATAGACAGTACAGGGAAAATAATAAGCGAGAATAGGGAGGCAGCTAATCTACTCAATCAGTACTTTGGCACAGTCTACACAAAAGAAGACTGCTCCAAGATCCCAGAGCCTATAGATATTTTTTAAAAGAAACATGAATACAGCGGGATTAAGCTCAATCTGTATTACAGAGGAAATGGTTATTAAAAAATTGGAGGGGTTGAAAGTGGAAAAATGTCCAGATCAAAATGGTATTCATCCAAAATTGCTGTTTGACATTAGAGACCAACTAGCAAAACCATTGGCTATATTATGTTCTCAATCACTTGCAAAAAGGATTGTTCCACGGGATTGTAAAGATGCAGGAGTGATCCCCTTATTCAAAAAGGACAACAAATCAGATCCAGCAAATTATAGACCAGTGAGTTTAACGAGCATAGTCTGTAAATTGTTAGAGTCAATAATCAAAGAAAACATTGTAATGCATCTAGGCAAATTTAATCTAATCAGAAATAGGCAGCATGGGTTTATTAGAGGGAGATCATGCTTAACAAATCTATTAGAATTCATGGAGGAGGTTACTAAAATGATAGATAAAGAGGAACCAGTGAATGTTATTTATCTAGATTTTGCAAAGACTTTTTAAAGAGTACCTCATCAAAGATTATTTAGAAAGTTAAAATCACATGGAATAGGTGGGAAAGTTGCCAAATGGATTGAAAATTGGTTAACGGAAAGAAGGCAGAGGGTGGGCATAAATAAGGAGTACTCTGAGTGGTGTGAAGTGAAAAGTGGTGTGCCACAGGGCTTGGTTTTGGGACCAATTTTGTTCTTGATACATATAAATGATTTGGACATTGATATGGGATCCATGATTGCAAAATTAGCGGATGACACAAAACTATGCAGTAGTGTCTCATCTAAAGCGGAAGTGGATATATTGAGGTCGGATTAATGAGTTATGAGGGAAGACTCAGAACAGCTGGCATAGACGAGAGAAGAATTCGTGGTGACTTAATACAGGTTTCTAAGATGATCAGAGGAAGTCGTGGTGACTTAATACATGTTTATAAGATGATCAGAGGACGTCGTGGTGACTTAATACAGGTTTATAAGATGATCAGAGGAAGTCGTGGTGACTTAATACAGGTTTATAAGATGATCAGAGGACGTCGTGGTGACTTAATACAGGTTTATAAGATGATCAGAGGACGTCGTGGTGACTTTATACATGTTTATAAGATGATCAGAGGAAGTCGTGGTGACTTAATACAGGTTAATAAGATGATCAGAGGAAGTCGTGGTGACTTAATACAGGTTTATAAGATGATCAGAGGAAGTCGTGGTGACTTAATACAGGTTTATAAGATTATCAGAGGAAGTCGTGGTGACTTAATACAGGTTTATAAGATGATCAGAGGAAGTCGTGGTGACTTAATACAGGTTTATAAGATGATCAGAGGACGTCGTGGTGACTTAATACATGTTTATAAGATGATCAGAGGAAAAGATAAATCACACTATAAATAGTTTTTCAAAATACAGCCACCTACAATAACACGAGGGTATAGCTACAAATTAACTAAAGAAAGGTCCAGATTAGATATTAGGAAATATTTTTTTAGGCTAAGAGTGGTGAATGGTTGGAATGCATTGCCACAGGAAGTAGTGCAGGCAGGGACAATTAATGCATTCAAGAATAGATTGGATGCACATAGCTTTTAGAGCAAGGTGATGAAAATGGAACTGGTTGTAAATAGACTCTGCAGAGTCTTCTAAACCAGTATAAATACATTAGGTTAAGTTATCTTAACCTAGTGTGCCATCTTTTGATCAATTCTCTCACTAACAGTATCATCTATTTCTCTCACTAACAGTATCATCTATTTCTCTCACTAACAGTATCATCTATTTCTCTCACTAACAGTATCATCTATTTCTCTCACTAACAGTATCATCTATTTCTCTCACTAACAGCATCATCTATTTCTCTCACTAACAGCATCATCTATTTCTCTAACTATCATCTATTTCTCTCACTAACAGCATCATCTATTTCTCTCACTAACAGTATCATCTATTTCTCTCACTAACAGTATCATCTATTTCTCTCACTAACAGTATCATCTATTTCTCTCACTAACAGTATCATCTATTTCTCTCACTAACAGTATCATCTATTTCTCTCACTAACAGTATCATCTATTTCTCTCACTAACAGCATCATCTATTTCTCTCACTAACAGCATCATCTATTTCTCTAACTATCATCTATTTCTCTCACTAACAGCATCATCTATTTCTCTCACTAACAGTATCATCTATTTCTCTCACTAACAGTATCATCTATTTCTCTCACTAACAGTATCATCTATTTCTCTCACTAACAGTATCATCTATTTCTCTCACTAACAGTATCATCTATTTCTCTCACTAACAGTATCATCTATTTCTCTCACTATCATCTATTTCTCTCACTAACAGCATCATCTATTTCTCTCACTAACAGTATCATCTATTTCTCTCACTAACAGCATCATCTATTTCTCTCACTAACAGTATCATCTATTTCTCTCACTAACAGTATCATCTATTTCTCTCACTAACAGCATCATCTATTTCTCTCACCAACAGCATCATCTAATTTATAACTATGTACTTAGTTCTTGTCTTTTGTCTCCTGCTATGTGTCTGACCTTTTCGATAGTTCAGTTCTGCTGTGGTATAATAATGTCTAACTTGTGCAATGGGATACGACCCCCTATTGTAATGTCTTCATCTTTTCTGACAGTTTTACACACCATCTTATGAAAATAAAGGTTTTACACACCAGCTTATAAAAATAACTGTTTTACACACCAGCTTATGAAAATAAAGGTTTTACACACTCTTTGTGACATAGGGTGTACACACCCATTTTGACAAAGACATTGAGGCTTCGACCAAATTGAGACTCGCAGACATTCAACAGATACTTACTAGTCTGACAAATCAGTGTTAGCTAATAGCAAAATTGGTGCAAAACCTCAGCTTTGCTAATTTTCTAACCTCACTAAATGTTTTGTTAGGCTCCGCAAATGGATGACTCATTGAGTTAACGCAGCGAGCTCTACAAGCACTTTGTGTCTGCCATTCTGCCAGATATGATCTTTATTCTCTGGAACATCACTGTTTATCTGCCTCATAAGTTCCTCCACCTCCTTCCATGGGGGTTGCTTGGAGCTAATGACCTCATTCTAAACTTTCCCACTGAATGGGCAATTTGAATGACAGCCTTCATGACCTGACCCCTAACACTCCGAGCTCAATTTCTGGATCAACCCTTTCCTCCAGAAACCCCTTACTATGATCCCTTTGAACAACTCACCATTACAGTTTTGGTTGATTTGAAACAGGCCCTATGTTGACATGCAAGATTCAGGTGTTTGATTTGAAACAGGCCCTAGGTTGACATGCAAGGTTCAGGTGTTTGATTTGAAACAGGCCCTAGGCTGACATGCAAGGTTCAGGTGTTTGATTTGAAACAGGCCCTATGTTGACATGCAAGGTTCAGGTGTTTGATTTGAAACAGGCCCTTGATTGACATGCAAGATTCAGGTGTTTGATTTGAAACAGGCCCTTGATTGACATGCAAGATTCAGGTGTTTGATTTGAAACAGGCCCTATGTTGACATGCAAGGTTCAGGTGTTTGATTTGAAACAGGCCCTATGTTGACATGCAAGGTTCAGGTGTTTGATTTGAAACAGGCCCTATGTTGACATGCAAGGTTCAGGTGTTTGATTTGAAACAGGCCCTAGGCTGACATGCAAGGTTCAGGTGTTTGATTTGAAACAGGCCCTAGGCTGACATGCAAGGTTCAGGTGTTTGATTTGAAACAGGCCCTATGTTGACATGCAAGGTTCAGGTGTTTGATTTGAAACAGGCCCTAGGCTGACATGCAAGGTTCAGGTGTTTGATTTGAAACAGGCCCTATGTTGACATGCAAGGTTCAGGTGTCCATCATTGAGAACAGCTGTAATAACTGCTGCATAATAAGAGCTGATAATAAATGGCATGTGCCAACTTGTTAGGCTAATTGTGATGTTTTGTGCCAACTTGTTAGGCTAATTGTGATGTTTTGTGCCAACTTGTTAGGCTAATTGTGATGTCTCATGTCTACTTGTTAGTTCTTGATCCTGATGACACTCCTCAGCGTAGATGCGAGTCCCAACTTCATCTGCAGCAGACTATCTATAAGGCCACGGAAATCCAGTGCGTGGTAAGTGCTCCTCTAGAGGCATCTCGGATGTTGCAGCGTACAGCAAGGGAGTCTCACCAAAGCATTGGAGGTTTTCCCCACGGTCTCTTCTTACCTCGGGGGTACCAGGCTGCTGTCGCTATGCTCCATCGACCATCGTTTCCTCGCAACATGTGACCTGCCCATCTATGTTTTGCCTTGTCTGCATGGATTACCGCATCCTTCACCAGGGACAATCGTCTTTTGTCAGAATTGTGGAGACCTTGCATGCGTTGGAACCGGACAGTGATTCCGACCAAACGTCTCTCAAGGGAGACCTGGATCACTCACAAATTGTCCTCTATTGATTTTGTCAGTGTCCACATCTCGGCACAGCAGCACATCGCAGAGAGTACAGTGGAACTGAAGAGGTAGGCTCGTAGGTCTTAGTCATGACAACCATTCAGGACCGTGTTAATAGACGAGAAGGCTGCCCAACCCGCGCGGCGACGTCTTGTCAGTTCAGGTTCCAGGTTATTCTCCATATTGAGAAGACGTCCAAGATAAATGTACTCGTTGACATCCTCTAATCGTACCTCGCCGAGGAAGAGTGGATCACAAGTGGCGAAGTGAGTGAGCAACACTTTTGTCTTCGAGACATTCATCTCCAAACCTTTTTTCTTGCGCCTCCATTGAGTAGCTTCATCATTTGGTTGGCGTCTGCTGCAGACTCTGTGATGAGCTCTATGATGTCGGCAAATCGAAGATGATTGAGGCGTCTGCCATCAATAAGGTGTCCCAGTTGCATGAACTAATAACTAATTCCAAACACCCAGAGAAAAGTTTTGGTGAGATAGGATCGTCCTTTTGAATTTGTATCGCAATTGGTTGTCGGAAGGGGCAAATTGTGTTAGTGCAGTTAGTATAACTGTTGGTGAGAATTCTGATGTAACCAGGATCGACACCTTGTTCCAACAGTGAACGCCAGACACGATGTGGTTCTACCGAATTAAAAGCGTTTTTATAGTTGATGAAAGTGAATGTCAAGGGCGTCTGGAACTCTCGGGCTGCTTCAATAAGGCGGCAGCAGGTTGATATATGGTCCATTGTGCTGCACAAATGCTGAAAGTCTGCCTGTTCGACTGCCTGTGGCGATTCTTCGAGATTCTTCGACTCTGGCCAGGATGCATTTTGTAAACAGCCTGTAAGTGACCAGGATGAGAGCCATTGGATGATAGTTTCCTAGATCCTCTTTGTCTCCATTCTTGTGCAGGAGCGTTGTCCTCGAATTGTGCCAGGCAGCAGGTGTTGTCCTAGAATTGTGCCAGGCAGCTGGTGGTGTCCTAGAGTTGTGCCAGGCAGCTGGTGTTGTCCTAGAGTTGTGCCAGGCAGCAGGTGTTGTCCTCGAGTTGTGCCAGGCAGCAAGTGTTGTCCTCGAGTTGTGCCAGGCAGCAGGTGGTGTCCTAGAGTTGTGCCAGGCAGCAAGTGTTGTCCTCGAGTTGTGCCAGGCAGCAGGTGGTGTCCTAGAGTTGTGCCAGGCAGCAAGTGTTGTCCTCGAGTTGTGCCAGGCAGCAAGTGGTGTCCTAGAATTGTGCCAGGCAGCAGGTGTTCTTCCCAAATAACGATCGCGTGTAAGATCTTGCGCTAGGGCTAGAGGTAGACCACAGGCTCGAATCACCTCCGCAGTGATACAATCTTCACCTGGTGATTTTCTAGATGGCCTCTACTCATCAGCATGGAGGGCAGGAAGTCTGGAAGAGGGGTAAAGTAGATGGGAGGGCAAATGGAGGGGAATCTGATGATCTGAACAGGCTGGTATAGTAAGCTTTCATTATTAACTCCATGCCCAACTTTGATGAAGTGCGAGATCCATCGGAAGCCTTCAGACAAGGGATGATTTGACGGTGCTCAGGAAGGCTACAAGCAGCTAATTTGATGCTGCGCCAATATTCAGCAGCTTTCAGCAGACGTCCTGCCGGCAAACAAGGGGCAAAGTTTTCATGATCTTCTTTGAGTTTTTGGCGGCAGATCTTGCTTAAGGTGGTGAAGTCTGTTTGGTTGTCTGGAGAACGAGTCATCTTACGCCGCTCCTCTAGCGAAGCTCGGGAGGCAGGTGATATGCAATTTGGGGTGTCAGTGGGGGGGGCTGGCTGGCTGGTTGGCTGGCTGGCAGACTTTGAGATAATGTGATTATTGTAATCAGATGCCGGTGTCGATAGAAGCTCCGAGTTGCTTGCTTTCATATTTACGAGAATTTTACCTGAAATCGTCAGAGCAAACAAAGGAAGCAGCCGTCATGCTGGGCATCCGAAGTTAGTTGGTTATTTATGTTGTCTCATGTCAACTTGTTGGTTAGAATTGCTTTAGAAGATGGACATTCGAATTGGAGAGAGTTCAAGGGAATTATTTGAGACGTTTCTCTGTTTCCTGATTTGTTTAAATTTGAACTTGCTAATCGAATGATATTTTGATTCTTTTTCTTCTTCTTCGTACGCTGGTTACAGCGATATACGTTGCAATGTGTTACTTTGTTAAGCCTGTGGCCCAGTGCATCCGATTTCAACAGGCGTTTCTGTAGGGATGCCCTCCTTAGCCTTTGGCTGTCCCCAGCCTATCTGCAAGGCAGCAGTTGTTTTTGGTCAGAGTTGTCTCTCTTAGGGAAGTTGTCTTGCAGGACTATCGAGTCTTCCCCACTCGTGTCTATAGGGTGTGGCAATGATATAATGGACTGTGTGTGCTAGTTTCTCAAGTATCTCGGAAGAGAGGCAGTCCAGTGTGACTGTGTCCCATGATCGTCACGTCCTGACAGAAGCGTAGCATATGCATGTGACTGAGATATCTCCTTGCTCCTTTTATTTTCTCGGCTCATCTGCAGTGATGGTACGCCTAGCATTCCCCGCCACCTGGCAGGTTGTCATAATAGGTCAGGAGGTGCAATGTCCGCTGGCCTGCATCTCTTCTGCGTCCATTGAGATGGCTGATAGCAGACAGAGGTAAAGAGTGAGGCAGGAATGCATTTAACCAGGGAATAAGCCTGGTCATCGCACGGTGTGCGGACATATCTCATGATCAAGGGCTGAGTCTCAACAGTTCGCAGTGAGGTGGCTGCTCTACTGCTTACGACACCCCGACCGAGAACTACGTCTTCTACTAGTGGTTTCCCACCTCAACGCCGTATGGGGTGAATATCGAGCAGCTTCCCGCCCGCTTTGATCGGCGGACGGCATATATCTCTTTCTGCGGCTCGACCGGGTCGGGCTGAGACGCGAGGCCCAGGTCCCAACCATATCGTAGCTTCCCATCGCAGTGATGCTAAGATTTAGGGCGGGATTCCGGCTTAGAGGCGTTCGGCCGTAATCCCTCAGATGGTAGCCTCGCACCATTGGCTTATCAGTCAAGCACGTGGACCAAATATCTGAGACCTGCGATTCCTCTCGAATTAAGCAGGATTACCGTAGCAACGCCCTGTCATTAGTAGGGTAAAACTGACCTGTCTTCCGAGGGTCTAATACCAGCACCCGTTCCCTATTAGACTCAACGAATCAAGAGAGAGCTTTGAGTCAGTCAATGACCAAGAGTCTAAAACCTGCGATTCCTCTAGGGTTGAGCAGGATTACCGTATCAATGCTCTTTCATTAAGAGGGCAAAACTGACCTGTCTTCCGCGGGTCTAATTCCAGCACACGTTCCCTATTAGACCCAACGAAAGAGCTCTCAGTCTGTCAAGCCATTTTACAGTGTTGGCGTGTTGAGTCAAATTAAGCCGAAGGCTCCACTCCTGGTGGTGCCCTTCCATCAATTCCTTTAAGTTTCAGCTTTGCAACCATACTTCCCCCGGAACCCAAACACTTTGGTTTCCCGGAAGTTGCCTGCAGACTCATCGAAGCAACTCCTGTGGATCGCTAGTCGGCATCATTTATGGTCCGAACTATGACGGTATCTGATCGTCTTCGCGCCTCTGACTTTCGTTCTTGATTAATGAAAAAATTCTTGACAAATGCTTTCGCAGTAGCTCGTCTTGCGGCGATCCAATAATTTCACCTCTAACGCCGCAATACGAATGCCCCCGTTCGTCCCTGTTAATCATTACCTCCAGTTCCGAAAACCAACAAAATAGAACCGAGGTCCTATTCCATTGCTCCATGCACCATTATTCAGGCAGCCGAAGCCTGCTTTAAACACACTAATTTTTTCAAAGTAAACGCGCCGGCCACCCGAGACGCTCAGAGTAGAGCACCCGCGGGAGAGAGCCGGCAGACGGTAGGGCAGGAGACAACGGGAAGTGAACCGGCGCGAGCCGGACCGCCCGCCTGCGCCTGAGATCCAACTACGAGCTTTTTACTTGCAACAACTTTAAAATACGCTATTGGAGCTGGAATTACCGCGGCTGATGGCACCAGACTTGCCCTCCAATAGATCCTCATTAAAGGGTTTAAAGTGTACCATTCCAATTACGGGGCCTCGAAAGAGTCCCGTATTGTTATTTTTCGTCACTACCTCCCCGTGCCGGGAGTGGGTAAGTTGCGCGCCTGCTGCCTTCCTTGGATGTGGTAGCCGTTTCTCATGCTCCCTCTCCGGAATCGAGCCCTGATTCCCCGTTACCCGTTACAAACATGGTAGGCATGTCACGTACCATCGACATTTGATAGGGCAGACATTTGAAAGATGCGCCGCTGACACATGAGGCCATGCGATCAGCACAAAGTTATCCAGAGTCACCAGTGGGGACGCCGCAACCCCGCGAGGAGAAACGACGATTCGTTTTGAACTAATAAAAGCGCTCTTTCCGCGAGGGTAGGAGCTTGGTAAGCATGTATTAGCTCTAGAATTGCCACAGTTGTCCAAGTAGGATCGTGTCATCTAAGGAACCTCGACTGATTTAATGAGCCATTCGCAGTTTCACCGTGAGACAGTGTGAACTTAGACATGCATGGCTTATTCTTTGAGACAAGCATATGACTACTGGCTGGATCAACCAGATATCTGTCGGAGACGGACGAACCCATACACCGGTCGGCGGAGGACGGATGGTTGTGTAAAAAGCATCACCGGGACGGCCGCAGGGACCGACTGACGGACAGACGGTTCTTCCGTCCCTTACTCCGTCTACCTAGGACCGCCTGGCAGGGGCCCGTACACACACCAACCGACCGACCGACCTGGCTCGCTCGGGGAGGGATGGCAGCGCTCTGTGCAGAACGGATCCCAACGCCCCGGCGATGATTTTCACTCGGACTGGAGACGATTTTTGCCTGTCGGCCTGCCCTTCTCCGACCGGTTGGTCGGGCGAGGACAGGGCCTTTAGGCACAATTCCTGCTTTCCATTTGCCGGTCACAAGGTCATTGCGAGAGAAGGACCACACGCGAGACGAACTACCGAGATTGGCTATACGCGCTAGCCTTCGACAAACCACATGGACTGACAAAGCTTCTCGATACGCCTTACAGTAACGCACCGTTACCAGCAGTACGGCTCCACCAAATTGGTCCTGCTACAGTCCTGGGGAGAGGCGGGCGAACTTATTGGGCAAGCCCGCGCTCTCACTCCGCCTGGCGGGACTGAGATCGCTGTACGAACACTGGATGCGAGTCAATCGAGCCACCGAGATACCAGCCCCAGATCCGTTCTAATCTCTCCAGGAGACGGACGATGTGGCTCAAGTGGACGGGCGTAAAGGACACATTAAGGATGAAGGAGAGGAGCATAAAGGCACATCACGCTTGAAGGAAAGTGACATGAAGGGCACATCAAGGACGTACAATCTCCATCAAAGAGCGAAGCAGAGCACCCCTGTCCCAAGAACGGCAACTCAGTCACCAATCTCACAGCTCCGAGCTGTCTGTCCAAGGGTTCGATCCGTCGAGTACAATTAGTTCATTCATTGCACGAGACAACCGACTTTTGGGGCTCAGATTCTTCAACACAAATTCGACATTGATTAAGTTCACATGAAGTAGCTACAACACGTCCGACGTGACCAGGTGCACGTGAGGTAAGAAATACACGTCTTGCGTGAATACACTCACGTGAAGTTAGAAGTACACGTCCGACGTGAAAAGGTTCACGCGCAGTAATAAATGCACACCAGACGTAAATATGTTCACGTGAACTAACAAATACACGTCTTACCTGACTAGGTTCACGTGAAATAAGAAATATACGTCTTACGTGACTAGGTTCACGTGAAATAACAAACTTATTGGATGTGTTTCTTGATGGATGAAATCCGCAACCTGCCTGTCAGATCTTAGGGCCTTTTCCAAGTGGGTGGGGGGGGGGGGGGGGGGGTTATTGCTTGATATTTTGATTGACTTTGATCAGTCAGATTGTTTCTTTCATCCCCAGGATTGTGTGGAGCTGCAGGTGTCATTGCTGTGGCCATCGAAGTGGAAGATCTTAAAAAAGACAATACCAACTACTACTGGGGATATATGCTAGCCTGCATAGCCAGCGGGCTGATCATCATTCTGTCTATTATCCTGCTCATCACTCGAAACGTTAGGTCCAGCGAGAAGTCCAGAGATGACCGGACAGCTGATTATGTCATCGCTCACAAACAGCCCAACCTGTACGTGTCTGAGTACACCAACCAGGGCTACAATCGTGATGACATGCCTCTAGCTAATGGTGTGACCTACAACCACACACCCACGGCCCACCCCTACACCACGTACCAGGATGGACACAACGGCCAGTTTCCCCAGCCTAGAGGCCAGGGTGACATTCAAGGACAGCAAGCCAAGAGCCCGTATGGTTACTACAGTGGCAGACCTCATCCTGGGCAGCACCCTTCCGAGTCTGGCACTGCCTTCACAGACCTCAGCAACGGCTTCACCAGCGACCTCATCAATGCTGAGCATACCCTGGGCCGCTCCAACTTGGGTCATCGAGGCGACATTCCACGGGCTGGAGCTGGTGATTATGGAAAACAGGATTTCGCTGGCCGAAACGATTACTATTTGAATGGCAGTAGGCCATACTAACATCCTAGCAAGACTAGCCAGATGGACAGACCACACTGTATAATATCAAATGGCTGTTTCTAAGAAATCTTCAAATAGCTCTTTCACTTATTCAAATGTTCTTGTCAATAACAAGTTTGTGAACGTAGCTTTTGGAGTAGTAGCGTTTGTTGATTGTTGTTTTTGATTATTGAAAACCAAAACAGGAATAAATATTGAGTTTTTTCTTTGAATTTTGAGTGTAAAATGAGCACAGACTATACAGTTATAAGTTGTTGCAATTTCAGTCCTAACTGGCAGCAATGATTAAATTAGAAGCCATTTTTGGGGCAATGATAGCAGGCAAGTTTAGGGCCGCGGCTGGGCTGTACAAGGAAGAGAATATTGTAATCAAGCAAATAACTGTTTCAGTGAATCTGTCGTCCTGTGGTGAATCTGTTCTTCCATCAGTGAATCTGTTCTTCCTTCAGTGAATCTGTTCTTCCCTCAGTGAATCTGTCATCATGTTAAAGTTACAGATGTTGTTTTGTTTATGAGTCCCCAGTCTAGCTCAGTCTGAAACCCTGGTCAATCTCAGTCTGAGCCTCCAGTCTAGCTCAGTCTGAAGCCCTGGTCTAGCTTAGTCTGAGGCTCCAGTCTAGCTCAGTCTGAAGCCCTGGTCTAAGTCTGAGGCTCCAGTCTAGCTCAGTCTGAAGCCCTGGTCTAAGTCTGGGGCTCGAGTCTAGCTCAGTCTTAAGCCCTGATCTAACTCAGTCTGAAGCCCTGGTCTAGCTAAATCTGAGTCTCCAGTCTAGCTCAGTCTGAAGCCCTGGTCTAGATCAGTCTATACAAGCCCTGGGCAGACAGATTGGACACTGTCCTTCACATTGAAATACCATCACAATCAGGCCACCAACAAACAGCGGATCTGAAGATGTGTCCATACAACATCTGTTGTTGTGGATATGGATATGCATCCATCCAACCTATGATGTGGATGTGGCTATGCTTTTATCCAACCTCTATTGTTGTGGATAGTTTTGTTATATTGACACTCAAGTTCCTGGTCTTCCCATGTAAACAGTTTTCTGCAGTCTCACTGACGGACCAGCTGACTGACATGACAGACTGGCTGACTGACTGACTGGGACTGGCTGAGTGACTGAAACTGGCTGAAGGACTGGAACTGGCTGACTGACTGACTGAGACTGACTGAATGACTAGGACTGGCTGAATGACTGGGTCTGGCTGAATGACTGGGGCTGGCTGAATGACTGGGGCTGGCTGAATGACTAACTGAATGACTGGGGCTGGCTGAATGACTAACTGAATGACGGGCTGGCTGAATGACTGGGGCTGGCTGAATGACTGGGGCTGGCTGAATGACTAACTGAATGACTGGGGCTGGCTGGATGACTAACTGATTGACTGGGACTGACTGACTGACTAACTGACTGACTGAATAACTGACTGTCTGGAATTGACTGACTGACTTGGACTGACTGACTGACTTGGACTGACTGACTGAATGACTGTGATTAACTAACTAGTTTACCAATTTACAACCTGATAAACTGATTGACATACAGACTTTAACACTCACTAGACAGAACAACAGAGATACTCAGATACAGACTTTCCTTCAATGACTTAATGACTGAATTATGTAATAAACAATCTGACTGGCATATTCACTGAATGACACACAGACTTCCTGCTCATAGACTCATCTACACACACTGACATACACATAGACTCCCATACACACAAACTAACTTACACACAAACTGACAGACACACAAACTGACAGACACACAAACTGACAGACACACAAACTGACATACACACAAACTGGCATACACATAAACTGACAGACACACAAACTGGCATACACATAAACTGACAGACACACAAACTGACATACACACAAACTGACAGACACACAAACTGACAGACACACAAACTGACAGACACACAAACTGACAGACAAAGAAACTGACATACACATTGCTATGTTCTCTGTTGAAATGGGGATACACAAAAGCTGTCTATCACCTGTCCAACCCTCTCACTCCCTTCTATCACCTGTCCAACCCGCTCCCTCTGCTCACTCCCTTCTATCACCTGTCCAACCCTCTCACTCCCTTCTATCACCTGTCCAACCCGCTCCCTCTGCTCACTCCCTTCTATCACCTGTCCAACCCTCTCACTCCCTTCTATCACCTGTCCAACCTGCTCCTTCCTCTCACTCCCTTCTATCACCTGTCCAACCCTCTCCCTCTGCTCACTCCCTTCTATCACCTGTCCAACCCGCTCCCTCCTCTCACTCCCTTCTATCACCTGTCCAACCCTCTCCCTCTGCTCACTCCCTTCTATCACCTGTCCAACCCTCTCCCTCTGCTCACTCCCTTCTATCACCTGTCCAACTATCTCCCTCTGCTCACTCCCTTCTATCACCTGTCCAACCCTCTCCCTCTGCTCACTCCCTTCTATCACCTGTCCAACCCGCTCCCTCTGCTCACTCCCTTCTATCACCTGTCCAACCCTCTCCCTCTGCTCACTCCCTTCTATCACCTGTCCAACCCGCTCCCTCTGCTCACTCCCTTCTATCACCTGTCCAACCCGCTCCCTCTGCTCACTCCCTTCTATCACCTGTCCAACCCGCTCCCTCTGCTCACTCCCTTCTATCACCTGTCCAACCCGCTCCCTCTGCTCACTCCCTTCTATCACCTGTCCAACCCGCTCCCTCTGCTCACTCCCTTCTATCACCTGTCCAACCCTCTCCCTCTGCTCACTCCCTTCTATCACCTGTCCAACCCGCTCCCTCTGCTCACTCCCTTCTATCACCTGTCCAACCCGCTCCCTCTGCTCACTCCCTTCTATCACCTGTCCAACCCGCTCCCTCTGCTCACTCCCTTCTATCACCTGTCCAACCCGCTCCCTCTGCTCACTCCCTTCTATCACCTGTCCAACCCGCTCCCTCTGCTCACTCCCTTCTATCACCTGTCCAACCTGCTCCCTCCTCTCACTCCCATTGTCATGTGTCCCCTACCTGTCCTCCTCATGGGATCATGGTTTAGAGAGTACCTCCCAGAGTTCTTTTAGATCTAATTTTTGTTGGCGTCCAAGCGCTGCCATCACAGATAGTGTGTCTGTGAGAAGCCCCATATATCCAAGCGCTGCCATCACAGATAGTGTGTCTGTGAGAAGCCCCATATATCCAAGCGCTGCCATCACAGATAGTGTGTCTGTGAGAAGCCCCATATATCCAAGCGCTGCCATCACAGATAGTGTGTCTGTGAGAAGCCCCACGTGTTCCTCTGTTTTAATTCATCATGAGTAGTTCTGCTGCAGTTTTCAAGGTAACTGCCTCTGCTCTGAAGTCACTTCAAACTTGTCCAGATGCCGCTGGACAATCTTCTTTCAGTGTTGTTATGTAGGCTCACCAAAATTCCTCCGCCTACATCCTCCGTTGCATTTATTGTTGATCCATATGTATACACCTGGGTCCATGCATTTCTCGGTCGCTCATATCCAGTATATTCTAGGCTCGGTCGCTCATATCCAGTATATTCTAGGCTCGGTCGTTCATATCCAGTATATTCTAGGCTCGGTCGCTCATATCCAGTATATTCTAGGCTCGGTCGCTCATATCCAGTATATTCTAGGCTCGGTCGCTCATATCCAGTATATTCTAGGCTCGGTCGCTCATATCCAGTATACATCTTGTGAAGAACATGCTCGTCTACTCCCCATGATGTGCCAGCAAGTTTTTTCATGATGAACATTCGAGACCTTAATGAAATCTGATTTCGCTCAATCTGTGTTCACCAGGTACTAGTTGGAGTTTTCATCCAGGTGAAGCATTCTTTCATTCAACATGAGCTCTGGATTGTAGCAATCATTCATTCAACCTTAAACATGAGCTCTGGATTGTATAAGTGGTCTATTCTTGGTTTATCTGCACTAAGCATGTCCTGTTCTACTCCTCCAAGTATGTGAGCGTGTCAGAATGTTCGCTGTTGGGATTGTGTCTGCAGATACCCACAGGGCTCAGTCCTCTATGGACACATTACTGTGACCACTCTTTGGGACATCCTCTATTCTGTTGTTTGTGTACATGAGAAACAATGTGGGTGACAATATTGTTCTGTCAGTTGTCATGTTCTCTGCTCATCTCTTGTCACATCTGATCAGGTTCTCCTGTCTTGTCACATCTGATCAGGTTCTCCTGTCTTGTCACATCTGATCATGTGACCTGTCTTGTCACATCTGATCAGGTTCTCCTGTCTTGTCACATCTGATCATGTGACCTGTCTTGTCACATCTGATCATGTGACCTGTCTTGTCACATGTGATCAGGTTCTCCTGTCTTGTCACATCTGACCTTTTACCTCAGAGTGTTTCCTTACTGTGACCTGGCAGTAAATTAAAGCCTTAGCTTCTTCTCTCTCATCTCTCTTCTTGTGTTCTCTCTCTTCTTGTGTTCTCTCTCTTCTCTCTTCTTGTGTTCTCTCTCTTCTCTCTTCTTGTGATCTCTCTCTTCTCTCTTCTTGTGTTCTGCTTCCCTGTTTTGTAACATACTCATTTCTTGTTGCCCAAGCTACAATGATCTATGGTGTTTATACCTCCTTTTCTACACTCCACGCTCCCCTACCACACTCTACGCTCCCCTCCAACACTCTAAGCTCCCCTCCCACACTCTACACTCCCCTTCCGCACTCTATGCTCCCCTCCCACATTCCACACTGTCCTCTTATAGTACATGCTGTTATATGTACTTGTCTGGCAGCTGTGGCTGTGTAGTGTCTTCCCTATACTTACTCCAGCTGTGGCTGTGTAGTGTCTTCCCTGTACTTACTCTAGCTGTGGCTGTGTAGTGTCTTCCCTGTACTTACTCTAGATGTGGCTGTGTAGTGTCTTCCCTGTACTTACTCTAGCTGTGGCTGTGTAGTGTCTTCCCTGTACTTACTCTAGATGTGGCTGTGTAGTGTCTTCCCTGTACTTACTCTAGCTGTGGCTGTGTAGTGTCTTCCCTGTACTTATTCCAGCTGTGGCTGTGTAGTGTCTTCCCTGTATTTACTCCAGCTGCAGCAGTGTGGCTGTGTAGTGTCTTCCCTGTACTTGTCTGGCAGCTGTGGCTGTGTAGGGTCTTCCATGTACTTACCCCAGCTGTGGCTGTGTATCATCTCCTCTGTACCTACTCCCTCTGCAGCTGTGTCGCCATGCTTGTCAACATGTGATCTTCCATGTTCACTTATACCAACCAAGGACATGTGATCCGACCAAATTTGACACATGCTTAGTTGTGTGACGACATACCTGTGACACATGCTTGGACGTGTGACGACTGATACTTGTGACACATGCTTGGACGTGTGACGACTGATACTTGTGACACATGCTTGGAAGTGTGGCTACTGATATGTGTCACACAGTTTACCAATTGTGGCCATGTTCGGCTAGAATCATGTTGTCACAAATATTCAAAATATTGAACAAAAACTTAAGTAAACATGTAACACATAGAACATAGAATTTAGATCAGTGAATATAGAATTCTAACAAGAAAACAAAGACAGAAATTCAGACAGATATTAAAACATACTTATATTTCAGACAGGCAAGCATCTGGACAGACATACACTCTAACAGGCATGTACTCTAACAGGAATATAATCTAACAAGTATACACTCTAAAAGGCATACACTCTAAAAGGCATACACTCTAACAGGCATACACTCCAACAGGCATACACTCTAACAT
Source organism: Ariolimax columbianus (assembly GCA_036924085.1). NCBI lineage: Eukaryota > Metazoa > Mollusca > Gastropoda > Stylommatophora > Arionidae > Ariolimax > Ariolimax columbianus. Next base: position 117,574,629 of record JAVGWX010000006.1, on the reverse strand, counting down.
GCACACGCTCTAACATGCACACACTCAAACAGACATACACTCTAACAGACATACACTCTAACAGGCATACACTCTAACAGGCATACACTAACAGGCATACACTCTAACATGCATACAATTCAACAGGCATACAATTTAACAGGCATACACTCTAACATGCATACACTCTAACATGCATACACTCCAATAGGCATACACTCTAACAGGCATACAATTCAACAGGCATACAATTCAACAGGCATACAATTTAACAGGCAAACACTCTAACATGCATACACTCTAACATGCATACACTCCAATAGGCATACACTCTAACAGACATACACTCTAACAGGTATGTACACACCACCATTGCATATCTTGTAACAGTGGTTCTATTGAGAGATGTACACATTGTTAGTACATGTTCAGTACTCATTTACTTGACTTTGGTTATAGTATTACTATTACAAGTATCAACAATCCCTGCATTGTGTACATCAGACTGAAAGATGAGATTGTGCTGGGAGTGAGAGCTGAAGGATGGAGGCGCACCACGACGGGTTGAGGCACGTGCAGCTAGGCTCAGATTTCCTCTCCCCTCCTCCTCCTTAGAAAAGCAACAATAATTGATCGGATCTGTTGTTATTGGCACCATCGATTATCTCTCGTGTGACTTCTCAGGTGTCATGTGATGTCATGTTGTGATGTCATGCTGTGATGTGATGGTGTGATGTCATGTTGTGGTGTCATGTTGTGGTGTCATGTGATGACATGCTGTGATGTCATGCTGTGATGTCATGTTGTGATGTCATGTTGTGGTGTCATGTTGTGACGTATTGATACAAGTCAGTAGTTTTCAAACACATTTGTAGAACTTAAGGTCATTTTCACACAGTGTCCCTCGTCTAGTGTGTCAGTCATCTGTCATTGTCCCTTGTCTAGTGTGTCAGTCATCTGTCAGTGTCCCTCGTCTAGTGTGTCAGTCATCTGTCAGTGTCCCTTGTCTAGTGTGTCAGTCATCTGTCAGTGTCCCTCGTCTAGTGTGTCTGTCATCTGTCAGTGTCCCTCATCTAGTGTGTCATTCATCTGTCAGTGTCCCTCATCTAGTGTGTCAGTCATCTGTCAGTGTCCCTTTTCTATTGTGTCAGTCATCTGTCAGTGTCCCTTGTCTATTGTGTCAGTCATCTGTCAGTGTCACATGTCTGGGAACAGGTGTAATGTGTGACAAATCTAATGTAGATGTCACTGGCCACATGTCATCAACTAATTACAGCAATGCCTTATCGTGACCTCGCAGAACCCAATAAAACATTTCCCGTCCCATCCCTGTCCGTCCCATCCCTGTCCGTCCCATCCCATCCCTGCCCGTCCCATCCCATCCCATCCCATCCCTGCATGTCCCATCCCATCCCTGCCCGTCCCATCCCATCCCTGCCCATCCCATCCCTTCCCGTCCCATCCCATCCCTGCCCGTCCCATCCCATCCCATCCCTGCATGTCCCATCCCATCCCTGTCCGTCCCATCCCATCCCTGCCCGTCCCATCCCATCCCTGCCCGTCCCCTCCCATCCCTTCCCATCCCATGTCTGCCCGTCCCAGTTGTAAAGATAACATATTGAACTAATCCATACCAAGTATATATTCTTGTATGTCCTCAACTTATCTTGTTTGTTTCATATCGTTATATTTATAATACTATTACAATATATTTATATATGCCTGGTGTTGTGTCTCGCGTTGTGTCTGTCTTGTGTTGTGTCTGATGTTGCGTGTGACTGATTTTGTGACTGATGGTGTGTGTGACTGATGTTGTGTGTGACTGATGTTGTGACTGATGGTGTGTGTGACTGATGTTGTGTGTGACTGATGTTGTGACTGATGGTGTGTGTGACTGATGTTGTGTTGTGACTGATGTTGTGTGTGACTGATGTTGTGTTGTGACTGATGTTGTGTTGTGACTGATGTTGTGTGTGACTGATGTTGTGTTGTGACTGATGTTGTGTGTGACTGATGTTGTGTTGTGACTGATGTTGTGTTGTGACTGATGTTGTGACTGATGGTGTGTGTGACTGATGTTGTGACTGATGGTGTGTGACTGATGTTGTGTGTGACTGATGTTGTGACTGATGGTGTGTGTGACTGATGTTGTGTCTGATGGTGTGTGTGACTGATGTTGTGTTGTGACTGATGTTGTGTGTGACTGATGTTGTGTTGTGACTGATGTTGTGTTGTGACTGATGTTGTGTTGTGACTGATGTTGTGTGTAACTGATGTTGTGTTGTGACTGATGTTGTGTTGTGACTGATGTTGTGTTGTGACTGATGTTGTGTGTGACTGATGTTGTGTGTGACTGATGTTATGTGTGACTGATGGTGTGTGTGACTGATGTTGTGTTGTGACTGATGTTGTGTGTGACTGATGTTGTGTTGTGACTGATGTTGTGTGTGACTGATGTTGTGTTGTGACTGATGTTGTGACTGATGTTTGGTTGAGGTAAGGGCAATGTTCCTCTCATCTCAGTGTTATTGTTCCTGTTATGGATCAAGCAACATGTGGACTCCTTGGAGGGGGCGAAGAATAATTATGGTCAGTTGGAACATCTCGATAACAACACGAGATTGAGATTAGAATCCCCATATTAGTGAGCTTTAATGAACAGGCCTCACAAGGCACCACAGTCAGGATCCCTTCATCGTTGAGCGCCTGGTATGCAGAGAGACGATGATCAACGGTCTCGTGCATTAACTCTTTACAGTCAAACTTAAACTGATTAGATTTGCGACTTAACCCTTTACATTAAGTGAGCAGATAGCCTCTAACGATGTTAGGTATAACACATAATGATAGTGGTTATTGAGTACAGGCTAGCAATTTATATAAATAGCCTAGTTTTATTGACCGGAGGGGGGGGGGGGGGGGGGGTTTGGGGGTTGAGGTGTCTTCTCAAGTCAAGTAATCCACCCAGGCGACCAGGTAGGATCGGATTGCTCGTCCATAACTGATGCACAGTTGCTACCAGCACGCGTGACCTGGCTGGTAGACTAATGCACTGGTGAGATACTCAACAGCCTGGCTGGTAGACTAATGTACTGGTGAGATACTCAACAGCCTGGCTGGTAGACTAATGTACTGGTGAGATACTCAACAGCCTGGCTGGTAGACTAATGTACTGGTGAGATACTCAACAGCCTGGCTGGTAGACTAATGTACTGGTGAGATACTCAACAGCCTGGCTGGTAGACTAATGTACTGGTGAGATACTCAACAGCCTGGCTGGAGATACTCAACAGCCTGGCTGGTAGACTAATGTACTGGTGAGATACTCAACATCCTGGCTGACAAAAGTTGACCACGTGAGACTGATGTTCTGTACGTCAGTGGGCAGTTATAAACATCTTATCGTGTAATCGATCTGTGCCCAAATTAGACACATTCATAACATCCGTTTGACCTTTCTGACCAGCCCGACTTCCGGTACAACCACTGCAACCTTTCATAGGTCGTGACTGTCTCATGTTTAACTATGGGGCTCAGTTGTGTGCCGGCCCAGTTCTGGGGAGTTGGCAGAGTGGAAGTGTTGCCGGGCAGCAGGAAGGTGATCTAGGTTCCTCGCTGATTGAATTCAGGAATCTCCATTCCGAAGTTCAAGTCCCAAACAATCTCAACCCTTACCGAGTTTAGCGACCCAAACAATCTCAACCCTTACCGAGTTTAGCGACCCAAACAATCTCAACCCTTACCGAGTTTAGCGACCCAAACAATCTCAACCCTTACCGAGTTTAGCGACCCAAACAATCTCAACCCTTACCGAGTTTAGCGACCCAAACAATCTCAACCCTTACCGAGTTTAGCGACCCAAACAATCTCAACCCTTACCGAGTTTAGCGACCCAAACAATCTCAACCCTTACCGAGTTTAGCGACCCAAACAATCTCAACCCTTACCGAGTTTAGCGACCCAAACAATTTCAACCCTTACCGAGTTTAGCGACCCAAACAATCTCAACCCTTACCGAGTTTAGCGACCCAAACAATCTCAACCCTTACCGAGTTTAGCGACCCAAACAATCTCAACCCTTACCGAGTTTAGCGACCCAAACAATCTCAACCCTTACCGAGTTTAGCGACCCAAACAATCTCAACCCTTACCGAGTTTAGGGACCCAAACAATCTCAACCCTTACCGAGTATAGCGACCCAAACAATCTCAACCCTTACCGAGTTTAGCGACCCAAACAATCTCAACCCTTACCGAGTTTAGCGACCCAAACAATCTCAACCCTTACCGAGTTTAGCGACCCAAACAATCTCAACCTTTACCGAGTTTAGCGACCCAAACAATCTCAACCCTTACCGAGTTTAGCGACCCAAACAATCTCAACCCTTACCGAGTTTAGCGACCCAAACAATCTCAACCCTTACCGAGTTTAGCGACCCAAACAATCTCAACCCTTACCGAGTTTAGCGACCCAAACAATCTCAACTCTTACCGAGTTTAGCGACCCAAACAATCTCAACCCTTACCGAGTTTAGCGACCCAAACAATCTCAACCCTTACCGAGTTTAGCGACCCAAACAATCTCAACCCTTACCGAGTTTAGCGACCCAAACAATCTCAACCCTTACCGAGTTTAGCGACCCAAACAATCTCAACCCTTACCGAGTTTAGCGACCCAAATAATCTCAACCCTTACCGAGTTTAGCGACCCAAACAATCTCAACCCTTACCGAGTTTAGCGACCCAAACAATCTCAACCCTTACCGAGTTTAGCGACCCAAACAATCTCAACCTTTACCGAGTTTAGCGACCCAAACAATCTCAACCCTTACCGAGTTTAGCGACCCAAACAATCTCAACCCTTACCGAGTTTAGCGACCCAAACAATCTCAACCCTTACCGAGTTTAGCGACCCAAACAATCTCAACTCTTACCGAGTTTAGCGACCCAAACAATCTCAACCCTTACCGAGTTTAGCGACCCAAACAATCTCAACCCTTACCGAGTTTAGCGACCCAAACAATCTCAACCCTTACCGAGTTTAGCGACCCAAACAATCTCAACCCTTACCGAGTTTAGCGACCCAAACAATCTCAACCCTTACCGAGTTTAGCGACCCAAACAATCTCAACCCTTACCGAGTTTAGCGACCCAAACAATCTCAACCCTTACCGAGTTTAGCGACCCAAACAATCTCAACCCTTACCGAGCTTAGCGACCCAAACAATCTCAACCCTTACCGAGCTTAGCGTCTCTTTTAATCTCAAAATTTTAAAAGTTTGGTTCACCCAGAATACCAAAGGACCCACAATTTGGTTGACCCAGAATACCAAATGACCCAAAATTTGGTTCACCAATAGTCTCACATACATATGTTGTGTTCTTCTAACTGACATGGCTAATATCGTACATGTATTGTCGTGGTCTGAAAGGGGAGGATGTTATAGTAACTCTGCAAACTTCGCGGTAATACGTAAGCCCTGACTAGCGAGGGTAGGGATTTGAGCCGCCAAGTCAACGCTGTAGAAACTATAACAACGATCCATTAAACACATTCATATACGCCCAGGTTACACGCCTCCATCGAGGCGATCTAGATACTGTTGAATGGTAGTCAATCATAGACACAGCGTGAAGGACCTCGTGGACTGGCACATGCCTTGAAGGGCGGGCCATGGACTGGCACATGCCTTGAAGGGCGAGCCGTGAACTAGCACATGCCTTGAAGGGCGGACCGTGGACTGGCACATGCCTTGAAGGTCGGGCCGTGGACTGGCACATGCCTTGAAGGGCGGGCCGTGTACTGGCACATGCCTTGAAGGGCGGGCCGTGTACTGGCACATGCCTTGAAGGTCGGGCCGTGGACTGGAACATGCCTTGAAGGTCGGGCCGTGGACTGGCACATGCCTTGAAGGTCGGGCCGTGGACTGGCACATGCCTTGAAGGTCGGGCCGTGGACTGGCACATGCCTTGAAGGTCGGGCCGTGGACTGGCACATGTGTAGCAGATCCCACTGGTTGCCCTGGGGTTATTCTAACTTAGAACATTATCACACTCATCCACATCATCATGACCACACTCATCCACATCATCATGACCACACTCATCCACATCATCATGACCACACTCATCCACATCATCATGACCACATACTTTAAATAATAAAGCACACAGCAGATGGCATATTTATTATATAATACTCATACCAGAAAAATGAGTAGTGACATTACAAACACAATACAATACATATCATCTTAACTAAATATTCCTATATTATATATATGTTAATATAAATATGAACTAAAGCGGAAATTTTAAGCATTAGCTCTTGATGGAATTCCCAACTATCTAAAACCCAGTTCTATTGCAGCACATCACACACACACACACACATCACACACATATATTTTTAAATGCATCCTCAACATACCTTATCAAAAACTTCCTCACCCAAATCCCTTTAGGGGGGCGATCTGGACATACCTCGTTCACAATGTGTCCTGCTTACAACAGACGTTCAGATTATCTAAATACAAAACTCACACACCTATTTGAGCGATTCTTTACTATCACTAACATTCGTACAACAGTCTATCAATCGCTTCTCTATCAAATCGGTGAGCTAAACGGACTCCTATCTACAGTCTCTCTCTCGCTCTCCTCTCCTCTCCATCCAGCCTCTCTCATCCATCCTCTCTCATCCAGCCTCCTGAGCTCAAGTTTGACTAGTCTTATATACACTCAAGCAGTATCAAAGCTGACCAATGGATATCAGGGATATGGCTCTTTTCAGTGGTTATTGGAACGAAATACTTTGCACACCTGTCACTCATCTATAGCAGTAAGCTCCGCTACCATCCCGTCTATCACTCATTCTCCCCCTACCCAAATTGGAACGCCAGTGGTCAGCTCCTACCTGTCCACATTCTTTGTCCCAACTCTGTTTTCCTTTGTTGAAACGTTGAGTGACCTAGGCACGCATTCATGTACCTTTGTTCTGAGTCGTCAACCACATCACTCCTGCCCTAAACTCTCTTGCTCCGGCGGGAACTGTTACACATACCTGAAGGGTGGACCAGAGGACGCTGTTGGGCAGATAACGAAGGCATGCTACACTTGAGCGTAGTATGTATTGGTTGAGTGAATTCTGGCTAACCCACGAGCGATGTCTGCCTGGTTAACCCACCGAGTGATGTCTGCCTGGTTCATCCACCGAGTGATGTCTGACTGGTTCATCCACCGAGTGATGTATGGTAGCCTCCAAAACATGTAGGAACGGTGCTAGAAGAGGGTTGTACATGGATTATCAACCACGTCATGTAATACTAAGTGCAACAGAAACTACCACTTCAGATGTTTATAATCTGGTTTGGTACAGACTACCTGCAAGGGTGACAACTGTAGCGGACCACATTGGTTTGACATGGTGTGACAGGATCAGTGCTAAATGTGTGTGAAATGTCGTGTATGAAGCATGCGAGTTACAACTTGGTCACTGAACGTAAGCTGAGACAAGGATATCAGGTTTAACCACAGGTGAGAGAGAGTTTGATCACAGGTGAGAACAAGTTTGATCACAGGTGAGAGAGAGTTTGATCACAGGTGAGAGAGAGTTTGATCACAGGTGAGAGAGAGTTTGATCACAGGTGAGAGAGAGTTTGATCACAGGTGAGAGAGAGTTTGATCACAGGTGAGAGAGAGTTTGATCACAGGTGAGAGAGAGTTTGATCACAGGTGAGAGAGAGTTTGATCACAGGTGAGAGAGAGTTTGATCACAGGTGAGAGAGAGTTTGATCACAGGTGAGAGAGAGTTTGATCACAGGTGAGAGAGAGTTTGATCACAGGTGAGAGAGAGTTTGATCACAGGTGAGAGAGAGTTTGATCACAGGTGAGAGAGAGTTTGATCACAGGTGAGAGAGAGTTTGATCACAGGTGAGAGAGAGTTTGATCACAGGTGAGAGAGAGTTTGATCACAGGTGAGAGAGAGAGTTTGATCACAGGTGAGAGAGAGAGTTTGATCACAGGTGAGAGAGAGTTTGATCACAGGTGAGAGAGAGTTTGATCACAGGTGAGAGAGAGTTTGATCACAGGTGAGAGAGAGTTTGATCACAGGTGAGAGAGAGTTTGATCACAGGTGAGAGAGAGTTTGATCACAGGTGAGAGAGAGTTTGATCACAGGTGAGAGAGAGTTTGATCACAGGTGAGAGAGAGTTTGATCACAGGTGAGAACAAGTTTGATCACAGGTGAGAGAGAGTTTGATCACAGGTGAGAGAGAGTTTGATCACAGGTGAGAGAGAGTTTGATCACAGGTGAGAGAGAGTTTGATCACAGGTGAGAGAGAGTTTGATCACAGGTGAGAGAGAGTTTGATCACAGGTGAGAGAGAGTTTGATCACAGGTGAGAGAGAGTTTGATCACAGGTGAGAGAGAGTTTGATCACAGGTGAGAGAGAGTTTGATCACAGGTGAGAGAGAGTTTGATCACAGGTGAGAGAGAGTTTGATCACAGGTGAGAGAGAGTTTGATCACAGGTGAGAGAGAGTTTGATCACAGGTGAGAGAGAGTTTGATCACAGGTGAGAGAGAGTTTGATCACAGGTGAGAGAGAGTTTGATCACAGGTGAGAGAGAGTTTGATCACAGGTGAGAGAGAGTTTGATCACAGGTGAGAGAGAGAGTTTGATCACAGGTGAGAGAGAGAGTTTGATCACAGGTGAGAGAGAGTTTGATCACAGGTGAGAGAGAGTTTGATCACAGGTGAGAGAGAGTTTGATCACAGGTGAGAGAGAGTTTGATCACAGGTGAGAGAGAGTTTGATCACAGGTGAGAGAGAGTTTGATCACAGGTGAGAGAGAGTTTGATCACAGGTGAGAGAGAGTTTGATCACAGGTGAGAGAGAGTTTGATCACAGGTGAGAGAGAGTTTGATCACAGGTGAGAGAGAGTTTGATCACAGGTGAGAGAGAGTTTGATCACAGGTGAGAGAGAGTTTGATCACAGGTGAGAGAGAGTTTGATCACAGGTGAGAGAGAGTTTGATCACAGGTGAGAGAGAGTTTGATCACAGGTGAGAGAGAGTTTGATCACAGGTGAGAGAGAGTTTGATCACAGGTGAGAGAGAGTTTGATCACAGGTGAGAGAGAGTTTGATCACAGGTGAGAGAGAGTTTGATCACAGGTGAGAGAGAGTTTGATCACAGGTGAGAGAGAGTTTGATCACAGGTGAGAGAGAGAGTTTGATCACAGGTGAGAGAGAGAGTTTGATCACAGGTGAGAGAGAGTTTGATCACAGGTGAGAGAGAGTTTGATCACAGGTGAGAGAGAGAGTTTGATCACAGGTGAGAGAGAGTTTGATCACAGGTGAGAGAGAGAGTTTGATCACAGGTGAGAGAGAGTTTGATCACAGGTGAGAGAGAGTTTGATCACAGGTGAGAGAGAGAGTTTGATCACAGGTGAGAAAAAGTTTGATCACAGGTGAGAGAGAGTTTGATCACAGGTGAGAAAAAGTTTGATCAAATGGCAGAGAGGGTTCAGAGTTTACGCGTGTCAGGCATTCTTTGACAAAGCGGTCTGGATTTGTCTCTGTCCGATAATCAGGACAGGGGAGAGGGAGATGATTGGTTTAAGTTGAGAAGGTTTCTGCGATAGTTCTAGATAATTTACACCGGTAGGACGGGGGTTCAAAATGGTGGGGGCAAGTCAGTCTGAGAGGATGGGGCAAGTCAGTCTGAGAGGTGGCGCAAGTCAGTCTGAGAGGTTGGGCAAGTCAGTCTGAGAAGTGGGGCAAGTCAGTCGGAGAGGTGGGGGCAAGTCAGTCTGAGAGGTGGGGCAAGTCAGTCTGAGAGGTGGGGCAAGTCAGTCTGAGAGGTGGGGCAAGTCAGTCTGAGAGGTGGGGCAAGTCAGTCTGAGAGATGGGAGCAAGTCATTCTGAGAGGTGGGGACAAGTCAGTCTGAGAGGTGGGGCAAGTCAGTCTGAGAGGTGGGGGCAAGTCAGTCTGAGAGGTCTGGACAAGTCAATCTGAGAGGTGGGGCAAGTCAGTCTGAGAGATGGGAGTAAGTCATTCTGAGAGGTGGGGGCAAGTCAGTCTGAGAGGTAGGGCAAGTCAGTCTGAGAGGTAGGGAAGTCAGTCTGAGAGGTGGGGGCAAAGTCAGTCTGAGAGGTGGGGACAAGTCAGTCTGAGAGTGGTGGAAGAGTTAGCGTAATCGACAATAGTGTAGTGTCTGGTTGTCATGGAAAGAAGTTGTTAAGTTTGCGAGACCGCCACTTAGCCTCGGCTGCTAAAAGATACAGGTAATAGGGATAGCGGTTTAAAGTTGCCTTCCGTTTGGTTACAGTCTGTCACAGGGATATAGAAAGGGAGACAAGATTACAAAATAAGTTGGGGAAGACTTGACAGGTCAACAGGCAGGACCGTGAAGCGGGGATACGACCCACTAGCCGGTCAAAAGGGGCACGTCAAATGTGCTCTGTGACAGGCGAGCAACATGGAACGGGACGAGTGACATGCGGGATTTGGGAAAGTGGGAAAAGATAAAATCCTGGTGAAAAAGCGAGTTTTGGCAGAACTGACCTGGAGCTTATCCATCGTGCATTCACTCTGTAGCGCTAGGTAATTGCCTAATGGAAGGGAAGATCAACCAGTCCCAGTGACTGTGAGAGAAAACTGATCACTTTGGGCTAGAGAGCTTGTCAGGACGATACTGTACATCTAACACTGGGACTGGAGCCTGTTGGAAGCAACCATAACTTGTCTAGGTAAACTCAACAGTGAGAGAACTGGTCAGATTATATGAGGTGCACTATAAAATCCACATGGAGCACACTCACAAACACGAATGTTAAACCTCCACAGCAGAAACTAACAAATGGCACCTCGACCAAGGATGACAAGACTCTAGATAGCTTAAGTCTAGTTGAAATTGTTAGTTAATAAAAGAAGATAGAAAACAGAACTTAGGCATAGATCCTGAGATTCCATCGATCTAGACGACAGAACTTGGGCATTGATCCTGAGATTCCATCGATATAGAAGATAGAAGACAAAACTTGGGCAGAGATCCTGAGATTCCATCGAACTAGAAAATAGAAGACAGAACTTGGGCATAGATCCTGAGATTCCATCGATCTAGAAAATAGAAGACAGAACTTGGGCATATATCCTGATATTCTATCGATCTAGAAGATAGAAGACAGAACTTGGGCATAGATCCTGACATTCCATCGATCTAGAAGATGACAGAACTTGGGCACGGATCCTGAGATTCCATCGATCTAGAAAACAGAACTTGGGCATAGATCCTGAGATTCCATCGATCTAGAAGATAGAACTTGGGCATAGATCCTGAGATTCCATCGATCTAGAAAATAGAAGACAGAACTTGGGCATAGATCCTGAGATTCCATCGATCTAGAAGACATAACTTGGGCATAGATCCTGAGATTCCATCGATCTAGAAGATAGAAGACAGAACTTGGGCAAAGATCCTGAGGTTCCATCGATCTAGAAGACATAACTTGGGCATAGATCCTGAGATTCCATCGATCTAGAAGATATAACTTGGGCATAGATCCTGAGATTCTATCGATCTAGAAGATAGAACTTGGGCACAGATCCTGAGATTCCATCGATCTAGAAGATAGAAGATAGAATTTGGGCATAGATCCTGAGATTCCATTGATCTAGAAGATAGAAGACAGAACTTGGGCATAGATCCTGAGACTTTATCGATCTAGAAGATAGAACTTGGGCATAGATTCTGAGATTCCATCGATCTAGAAGAAGACAGAACTTGGGCATAGATCCTGAGATTCTATCGATCTAGAAGATAGAACTTGGGCATAGATCCTGCGATTCTATCGATCTAGAAGATAGAACTTGGGCATAGATCCTGAGATTCCATCGATCTAGAAGACAGAACTTGGGCATAGATCCTGAGATTCCATCGATCTAGAAGATAGAACTTGGGCACAGATCCTGAGATTCCATCGATCTAGCGCTAACATATCTCGTTATAGAAAGATGTCATAGATTAGCTGATAATGTTGTTAATGATTAGAAAATGTAATCTATAACATTTTTTTTTTGGTTTTTTTTTTGGCGTTCGTCTTACTTCTGTATTCCCCAAGACGGATTGCGGTGCACTGTTTTTTTTTTTATTTTGCGGCTGTCGGCCCAGTGCATCCGACTTCAGCATGATGAATGAAATAAAAAAGGTTGTATATTCAAGACGGTTTGAATGTTTTCTATGTATTTGGGTGGAAAGAATAGATTAAGCGAAAGAAAAATAAACTGGTTGAGAATAAATATGGTCGGACTGTTACAAATTATCAATTGGTTCCCATAACCAGTTACTGTTACAATAGAGTGAGCAGGAGAGCTAGATGGGCATTGTAGTAGACCTACTTATTATTGTAGTAGACCTACTTATTTTTGTAGTAGACCTACTTATTATTGTAGTAGACCTACTTATTATTCTTCTTCTATTAGTTAACATTAACTTATTTTAACCTTTGAAAAGCACGTGTAATAAGGCTGCTCACACAACCTGCTAACTCCACACCTGTATCTAGGTCACTATACTGTTCTGGTCACCGGCAGGATTGATTAAAGCGGCTCCACACCTGTATCTAGGTCACTGTACTGTTCTGGTCACCTTCAACATTCATTATAGCGTCAGAGCGTCTCCGCACCTGTGTCTAACTGCCTGTTCCTTGTTGATCACGTGTAATGTTATAGACCTAAGCACTTCTCTTCAAAAAACATACTTTCTTATTGGCTGAACCACCTCTCTACTACTATCATGCTTGAATATATTCAGTGACACACGTAGACTAACCCTTCACAACAGAAACAAAGTTTGTTTTCAAACAAAATGTGAAACAAACTCTTATTGACTTCTTCTCGCTACGCGTACGTGGATAACTCACACCCACATCGCTCTAGCAATGTGCTTTAGAGTTACTGCCCCTTGCCTTCCCTAAGGCTGTTTTTAAGATTCATTGTCCCCTGTCTACTCTAGTTAAGAGTCATTGTCACTTGTCTACTTTAGTTAAGTGTCATTGTCACTTGTCTACTTTAGTTAAGATTCATTGTCCCCTGTCTCCTCTAGTTAAGAGGCATTGTCACTTGTCTACTTTAGTTAAGTGTCATTGTCACTTGTCTACTCTAGTTAAGAGTCATTGTCACTTGTCTACTCTAGTTAAAAGAGTCATTGTCCCCTGTTTACTCTAGTTAAGAGTCATTGTCACTTGTCTACTCTATTTAAGAGTTGTTGTCCCCTGTCTACTCTAGCGCTGTTCTTAAGAGTCATTGTCCCCCGTATACTCTAACGGTCGATATGTTAGGTTCAAAAGTATATATTTTGGTATCGGTCTAAATGTCCCAGAATTATATCTTTAGATCAGTGTCCCGCTACCTCTAGATATTTTTGCCGCTTCTAACTTTATTGAACGAATTCTAAACTACTTACCACTAGAGCGCACGGCTCATATAATTGACAGATGAAAACAGAAGTGACCATGTTGATCTACGAAGGCCATGTTCTGTTTCTGTAGAGCTACCAGGGGCAATGGAAACAATTGGTCCTGTCTCCTTTTCGTGGAGCTTATCAATAATTGTGGACTTCCGGTCCAAGCGAGGTTTTCGTTCAACTTTCAGGCTACGATTTGAGGGCCGATTTAGCATTACGTCAACTATGTCTGAGCCCAAGGTTAAGGGCCGATATGACGTTAGGTTGTATATGCCTCGGCCGAGATTTGAGACCAGTAAAATATCGTTTGTACTACAGAACACCTGGGGTCAGACACACGTCAGGTGTTCAGACAGGTGAACATCTATAACCGTGTCGCGTGACGTGTTATCTCACCTGTCCAGCATGATATAGTTTGTGAGCATTGTTCTTTATGACGGCATTTAAACCACTAATAGAATCTAAGGTAGGTCGGTTGTCCCAGCAGTCGCGTGGCAGTGGAAAGTAAGTTTTAAATTTCTTTCTCGATAGGAAACAAATCTATACAATGTATTTACAGGGGTTGGGACGCATGTTTTTCAGGTTTGATGATCAGTGTTTTACCTGATCGGCTACTCGTTTCTCCTGTACACGTGGACATGCGCAGAACAACATGTGAACTAACAATGCTGGGCCCACACGTCCAAAACGGACAGACTAGATAACTTGGGCAGATACGAAAGGTCAGTAATAAAGGAAGACAATCACTTTAATTAACAAGCAAGAAGATATTCACGAGCTACTCCCCTTGCGTTACATCACACCAACACGTTTGGTATACAACATACAATTATTATGAATCATTGAAACTAACTCACTTGTTCATTTAGATTGTGTTTTAAAGTGCATATCGTGAGCTAGGAGATGTAGGGATAGAAACCTATGGCATGCTACAGAAATTGCCTCTGTTGGAGAACACGTAATATGTAGGTGATGTAATAAATGCTAGACCTGTCACTCAGTATATCTTACATACTGGATCTGCGTGCGAACCAGCCGGCACCAACATTTTTTTCATGAACCAATTCTATATATAGGATAGGTGGCCCTCCGTGTTGGGATGGAGCCAGGTACATGCTTTGTTTCTAGCCTGGCTGTGAAGGAACGCCACGTGACCCTCATCACTATTATCTAGAGCCGCAGAGAGCTGGTCGCCCAGGGAAGCTGATTCATAATAGAAACAGACGTATAGGATAATGTTTCGGAGGGAAGGTGGAGGCGGAGGTGGTGGAGGTGGAGGTAGATGAGGTGGGTGAGGTGGAGGTTGAAGGGTAGGGGTTGGATGAGGTGGGCGTTGGCTTTCGTTTTAACCAAGATGGCTCAGCAATATTTGCATCTGTATGAGTGGCTCTGAGTAGCCGCGAGTGGCTGTGAGTGACAGAGTGTCTGGGAGAGGCTGGGAGTGTCTGGGAGGGGCTGGAAGTGGCTTTGAGTGTCTGGGAGTGGTCGGGAGGGGCTGGGAGTTGTTGGTAGTGACTAGGAGTGTCTGGGAGTGGTTGGGAGTGGCTTGGAGTGGTCGGGAGGGGCTGGAAGTGGTTGGGAGGGGCTGGGAGTGAATTGGAGCGGCCGGGAGTGGGTGAGAGTGGCTTCGTGTTGCTGGGAGTGACCGGGAGTGCCTGGGAGTGACTGGGAGTGGCCCGGATTGGCTTGGAGCGGCCGGGAGTGGGTAAGAGTGGCTTTGTGTGGCTGGGAGTGGCCTGGAGTGGCTTGCAGTGGCCCGGAGTGGCTTGGAGCGGCTGGGAGTGGGTGAGAGGGGCTTGGTGTGGCTGGGAGTGGTTGGGAGTGGTTTGGAGTGGCTTGGAGCGGCCGGGAGTGGGTGAGAGTGGCTTGGAGTGGTCGGGAGTGTTTGGGAGTGGCTGGGAGTGTCTGGGAGTGGTTGGGAGTGACTGGGAGTGTCTGGAAGTGGTTGGGAGTGATCTGGAGGGACTGGGAGTGGATTGGAGTGGCCGAGATGGACTGGTAGTGGTCGGTAGGGGCTGGGAGTGGTTTGGAGTGGCTTGGAGTGGTCCGGAGTGGCTTAGAGCGGCTTGGAGTGGCTTGGAGCGGCTTGGAGTGGCCCGGAGTGGCTGGGAGTGGCCCGGAGTGGCCGGGAGTGTCTGGTAGTGACTGGGAGTGACTGGGAGTGTCTGGGAGTGGTTGGGAGTAACTTGGAGTGGCCAGGAGGGACTGGGAGTGGCTTGGAGTGGCCGGGATGGACTGGGAGTGGTAGGTAGGCGCTGGGAGTGGTTTGGAGTGGCTTTGAGTGGCCCGGAGTGGCTTAGAGCAGCATTGAGTGGCTTGGAGCGGCTTGGAGTGGGACGGAGTGGCTTAGAGTGGCTGGGAGTGGCCCGGAGTGGCTTGGAGTGGTCGGGAGTGTCTGGGAGTGGCTGGCAGTGGTTGGGAGCGGCCGGGAGTGGGTGAGAGTGGCTTGGAGTGGCTGGGAGTGGCTTGGAGTGGCTAGGAGTGGCCTGGGGTGGCTTGGAGTGACCGGGAGTGGTAGGGGTGACTGGGAGTGGCTGAGAGTTGTCGGGAGTGGTTGGCAGTGGCTGGGAGTGGGTGGGAGTGGTGGGAGTGCTTGCAGTGTTATATGATGTAGGGTTTTCTATAATACAATGTTTACCAATATAGGGACAGAGGGAGAGGGAGAGAGAGAGAGACAGACAGAGAGAGATAGAGAGAATGACGGAGGGTAGTGAAAGGAGGCAATGAGGCGAAGAAAAATATAACTCAGATAAATATTTGGTAAATTAGTTCAATAAGATGTTGATGATGACAGGACCGGAAGTTGTGAACCGACTTCATCGCACACGTCAGCAGGTACAGACCACGTGGTGTAAGTGCAATGCTCGCTCACAGAACATCAAATGTGGAAGGAGGGGCGACTAGGTGGGCTATGCGACGTGAAGTGGCTGTCTAATGGGGCTAGGTGACGTGAAGTGGCTGTCTAATGGGGCTAGGTGACGTGAAGTGGCTGTCTAATGGGGCTAGGTGACGTGACCTAGCTGTCTAATGGGACTAGGTGACGTGACCTAGCTGTCTAATATGGCTAGGCGACGTGAAGTGGCTGTCTAATGGGGCTAGGCGACGTGACCTAGCTGTCTAATGGGACTAGGCGACGTGACCTAGCTGTCTAATGGGGCTAGGCGACGTGACCTAGCTGTCTAATGGGGCTAGGCGACGTGAAGTGGCTGTCTAATGGGGCTAGGTGACGTGAAGTGGCTGTCTAATGGGACTAGGTGACGTGACCTAGCTGTCTAATGGGGCTAGGCGACGTGAAGTGGCTGTCTAATGCGGCTAGGCGACGTGAAGTGGCTGTCTAATGGGGCTAGGTGACGTGACCTAGCTGTATAATGGGGCTTGGCGACGTGAAGTGGCTGTCTAATGGGGCTAGGTGACGTGACCTAGCTGTCTAATGGGACTAGGTGACGTGACCTAGCTGTCTAATGGGACTAGACGAGGTGACGTGGCAGTCCAATTGGGCTAGGCGACGCCATGACGTGGATGTCTAGGTAAACAAACGCCGGGGAACACGATCTACTGAGACAATTGCACAAGTCGAGGACACAGCAGACTCGCAAGTAATATAAAGGCGTGGCACCCAGCACTAGACTGTTCTCTGTTCTACAGTCTAAGGCTCATCTATGTTCGGTCTACGTGAGAAATGCCCTTGCTGGCTGTGATACTACATGCACCATCGTGATAGCAGACATATACAACCATGCCTCCACATCTGCTCCACACGATGCAAGCCCAAACAGTAGAACGACGCGACTTCAAACATTTTATTATTCAACAAACACAGCAGAATTAAACAGCGCAAAAGGTTAACTAAACTTTGATGATCAACCTGACAGCAGATTATGACAACATTTCATCCGTCTATCACGGCCCATTTATTTTGTTCATATAAATGTGTGTTCTAGCAAACTTCTAAAGCCTTTAAATCTTAGCAAACTTCTAAAGCTTCCAACCTCTTGCACACACATGAAACCCATAATTCTAAAACTCCTAAAGCCCCAAAATCTGACAGATTTATATATCTCCCAAATCTAGCAAACTTTTTAAAGCATCTGAATCTAGCAAACTTCTAAAGCTCCCAAATCTAGCAAACCGCTAAAACCCCAGCCATCTAATGTGTAAGTGTTGTAGCAAACCTTTAAATCCATCCAATCTATGTATGCACTAGCAGATATATAAAGCCCAAAATCTAACAAACCCCTAAAGCCGCATCCCCTATCCTCCAATTTATGTTCTTTCAAACCTCTAAATCCCACATATCTAGCAAATCTCGAAAGCCAACCACAATCTAGCTGTCTGCCGTTGACACAACAAACTATAAATCTCCAGAATCTGGATTCTGCCTCGCCCTTTCTCCCATTCAACTCACTATGCCTCTGGCCGCGTTAACCTCTATAAACCTCCAAAGTATAGCTCTATGCTCATCCAAACCTATATAATCCTCCAAAGTATAGCTCTATGCTCATCCAAACCTATATAAACCTCCAAAGTATAGCTCTATGCTCATCCAAACCTATATAAACCTCAAAAGTATAGCTCTATGCTCATCCAAACCTATATAAACCTCCAAAGTATAGCTCTATGCTCATCCAAACCTATATAAACCTCCAAAGTATAGCTCTATGCTCCTCCAAACCTATATAAACCTCCAAAGTATAGCTCTATGCTCATCCAAACCTATATAAACCTCCAAAGTATAGCTCTATGCTCATCCAAACCTATATAAACCTCCAAAGTATAGCTCTATGCTCATCCAAACCTATATAAACCTCAAAAGTATAGCTCTATGCTCATCCAAACCTATATAAACCTCCAAAGTATAGCTCTATGCTCATCCAAACCTATATAAACCTCCAAAGTATAGCTCTATGCTCATCCAAACCTATATAAACTTCCAAAGTATAGCTCTATGCTCATCCAAACCTATATATACCTCCAAAGTATATCTCTATGCTCTTCCAAACCTATATAAACCTCCAAAGTATAGCTCTATGCTCATCCAAACCTTTATAAACCTCAAAAGTATAGCTCTATGCTCATCCAAACCTATATAAACCTCCAAAGTATAGCTCTATGCTCCTCCAAACCTATATATACCTCCAAAGTATAGCTCTATGCTCATCCAAACCTATATAAACCTCCAAAGTATAGCTCTATGCTCATCCAAACCTATATAAACCTCCAAAGTATAGCTCTATGCTCATCCAAACCTCTATAAACCTCAAAAGTATAGCTCTATGCTCATCCAAACCTATATAAACTTCTAAAGTATAGCTCTATGCTCATCCAAACCTCTATAAACCTCCAAAGTATAGCTCTATGCTCATCCAAACCTCTATAAACCTCCAAAGTATAGCTCTATGCTCATCCAAACCTCTATAAACCTCTAAAGTATAGCTCTATGCTCATCCAAACTTCTATAAACCTCCAAAGTATAGCTCTATGCTCATCCAAACCTCTATAAACCTCCAAAGTATAGCTCTATGCTCATCCAAACCTCTATAAACCTCCAAAGTATAGCTCTATGCTCATCCAAATCTCTATAAACCTCCAAAGTATAGCTCTATGCTCATCCAAACCTCTATAAACCTCCAAAGTATAGCTCTATGCTCATCCAAACCTCTATAAACCTCCAAAGTATAGCTCTATGCTCATCCAAACCTCTATAAACCTCCAAAGTATAGCTCTATGCTCATCCAAACCTCTATAAACCTCCAAAGTATAGCTCTATGCTCATCCAAACCTCTATAAACCTCCAAAGTATAGCTCTATGCTCATCCAAACCTCTATAAACCTCCAAAGTATAGCTCTATGCTCATCCAAACCTATATAAACCTCCAAAGTATAGCTCTATGCTCATCCAAACCTCTATAAACCTCCAAAGTATAGCTCTATGCTCATCCAAACCTCTATAAACCTCCAAAGTATAGCTCTATGCCCATCCAAACCTCTATAAACCTCCAAAGTATAGCTCTATGCGCATCCAAACCTATCACCTATCACGTGCCCACCAACAATCTCCCCCAACCACACTCGACCTTCCGACACAACTCCACTTTCAAGCCTCCCTCGCAAACTAACCCACATTTCGCGATAACCCCCCCCCCCCCCTCCCACACCACCAAACATCCCTCATAGTCCCACCAAACATCCCACATAGCCCGACCAAATATCCCACATAGCCCCACCAAACATCCCACATAGCCCCACCAAACATCCCACATAGCCCCATGAAACATTCAACATAGCCCCACCAGTCATCCCACATAGCCCCACCAAACATTCAACATAGCCCCACCAAACATCCCACATAGCTCCACCAAACATTCAACATAGCCCCACCAGTCATCCCACATAGCCCCACCAAACCCTTCCAACCCGATCCCCCGCAACATACCCACATGACTCCCACTGTAAAACACCCAACAAAGTTCCACTCGAACCCTCCCACACAACCCCACTCAGCCCTTCAACTCAGCTCTTACCCCCCCCCCTCCCCCCCCCATCCCCCACATTATCCTATTTAAATAGACAAGTCACGTGTTACTCCAGTTTATGAACAACGAGACCTCTAGGAAGCGTGGACGAACACATAACACAGCGATCGAAGCACAAGTTTCACCAGAAAGACAAGAGCAGCAAGCACATTAATATTGAGGATTGCTAGGCGTCCACCATTTGTTTTGTTTGCAATATATTGAGGTCAATCTTTCTTGCCTCTTTTCTTTGATTCTTGCCCCTTTACGTAGTAGCATCCATCGATCGTGCCTCACTGCTGGCCACTTCCAACATTCTGCACATGACTTTCATGTCTCACAGTAAATGTGAGAATCGTGGACCGTGTTTGCTGGTGTACTGTTCCGGCATCTTGATGGGAGGGAGTTTAGCCACAGTTTCTGGTTTCGGCCAGTTGGTCCCTGAAAAACTGGCACCATAACCACCACATTCGTCGTCGCTCTCTAAGAGGCCGGAGGTCAAGGACTCACCGTCTTCATTCTGTGAGTCTGCAGGCATATGAAAGAATTCTTGGAAAGCGTGATTAGAAAACTGATCATCCATCGAGCAATCGGCCGAGTGTGGGTACTTGTCGGTCGTCTGCCGATGGAGGCATCTGAGGTACTTCCAGGCCTCTGATTGGATTTCTGGCTTAGTTTCCCTACCATACGTTCGGGGAATGCTGGTTTGACTTATAGCCTCTTCAGTGCCGATACTGGCTGACTTATTCACGGACATGTTTCTGTAATTGGTGTCGATTCCCTTGATGGCGTCCATGATGGTGAAACTGCGCAAGTCTGCCGTTCTGAGGAAGCGAAGGAGAATGTTAGCCTGGGCCTGAGAGATAAGATTAGTGCTGACACCTGACACAAGCTCACCTGTACAGTATTCATACCTAACAAGCTCTCATTTAAACGGTGTTAAATCCTGGCCGTGCTCACATACACTATGTCTACACCTTACTCTCACTCACCTATA
Source organism: Ariolimax columbianus (assembly GCA_036924085.1). NCBI lineage: Eukaryota > Metazoa > Mollusca > Gastropoda > Stylommatophora > Arionidae > Ariolimax > Ariolimax columbianus. Next base: position 117,553,678 of record JAVGWX010000006.1, on the reverse strand, counting down.
TAATGTTCCCACCTGACTCTCACTCATCTACATACTGTTCCCACCTGACTCTCGCTCATCTACATAATGTTCCCACCTGACTCTCACTCACCTACATAATGTTCCCACCTGACTCTCACTCATCTACATACTGTTCCCACCTGACCCTCGCTCCCCTATCGAACGTTCACACCTGACACTCGCTCACCCATACAATGACCTTTGCTATTTTCACCTGGCTGGCTCTGCTGATCAAGTTGCACTCACATCCTCTCACAACTAACACTAAAGACTAGCCTTTGTCAGACTCCATGTTTCCAGCCAAGAAATTACATTTAGTTGGACCAGCTCAAACTCGAGTTTAGCCAGGTGTACAGATTGGCTTCAGTAGCCTACTCCGTTGACCTGTCAAGCATCACCATATGACACAACCAACCTGAACCTGGCTATATTCTTGTCATCGCAGTCAAGGACTGTAAGAGATTTGCGACAGGTACTGCAGACATCAATGGACGTCTACGTCAAACTATTTATTGCACGCTTGACCTCGAGGTTGCTGTAGAAACCTTTGTTATATGATGTTCTAAGCCTCGTGTACAATTCTAAACCTCATCTACAACTGTACGCCCCATTTACAATTCTAAACCTCATCTACAACTGTACGCCCCATTTACAATTCTAGTCCCTGTGTACAACTCTAAGCTCCGAGTCAGAACCAGGGAAACCCTGAAAACACCGTTCGTGGTATCCATACATAACTTAAGATCCCTGTCCGAGAGTTGGAGTTCATATAACTGTCATTGTTTGAAATTCTTCGACAACGTTCATTTAAAGCTGTCTAGCCAAATTGAATTTTTTCACGTTTCATACTGGACAATCCCACGACGTTTTTGGTAAAAAATAAAATAGCCATTTTTTATTAGCAGGATAGATCACGAACAGTTGATATGCAAGAACTAGACAACGATTGACTTCATGGACCCAAACGACGCGCCAGAACTAGACAAACATTGACTTCATGGACCCAAACGACGCGCCAGAACTAGACAAAGATTGACTTCATGGACCCAAACGACGCGCCAGAACTAGACAAATATTGACTTCATGGACCCAAACGACGCGCCAGAACTAGACAAAGATTGACTTCTTGGACCCAAACGACGCGCCAGAACTAGACAAAGATTGACTTCATGGACCCAAACAACGCGCCAGAACTAGACAAAGATTGACTTCATGGACCCAATAATGTATTTAAGCTTAGAGATCAGAGTATTGGAGAGAGACGCGAGAACCGAAGACTAGCGAGCTGCTGGTTAGTATCTAGGAGAGATCTAGAAACATCAGCTCAAGTTCAATAACTAGAACTGTGAGATATAACAGCTCTAGTACAATAGAGGAGTCACAGACGCAGACTCTAGACTGGGAAGACCTCGACCAAGCTCTTGTAAACATTTGACTGTGTGCTGCCCTGGTAAATCGACGTTGAAAGCCTTGTCACACACGATGTTGACTCATACGTTCCTGAGGTGGCTGTTGACAGCATAGAAGTCAGAGGGAGACGTGTTTCCTTAAACACGAAGCTGTTGGCTGCAGAGAAGTCACAGGGAGACGCGTTTCCTTATACACGAAGCTGTTGGCTGCATGCTAGTCAGAGGGAGACGTGTAGAGGGAGACGTGTTTCCTTAAACATGAAGCTGTTGTCCCGAGGTGTTACTCCTGGCCTGTAACCACAGGGCCCACTGTCGTCTCTCGTAGCATTGTCATAAAGGCCATTATTCCTGATTTGGAAAACCACCACGGTGCATAAGCCGCCGTAGTCGTGACATAGTTCCTGACTAGACTACGAAGAAGGAGAACCAGAAGATCGAATCGTCGAAATCGTCTTTGTGACGTGAAGATGGTACAGGAGGTTCAGAAGCTGAGAGGAAGAAAAGAAGGCCACCAGACGAGCGAGGACCAAAATGTTGACAGTGGACAGTTAGCTAGACAGTATTGTATGAACTCAGAGGGATATAGGACTGTGAAGGGAACTTTAGCTAGGAATGATCAAGTGATAGGACCTGGGGAAAGACCGTACCAAGAGAATACAAGAGAAACACCTTGAAAGACATTCCAGTTAGTTGAATGGTCGATGGACATTAGGATTGACGAGCCTAGTTGATTGACATCATGTACATGATGTTTGGATAATGTACGTTCGTTAGCTTTTTGCTGCAGTTAAAATAAGTGTTAGACTGTTCTCAATAGGGTTGTGTGTTAGGAAGTGATACTTGTTAGGTGTGGTAAGGAGTGATACTTGTTAGGTGTGCTAGGGAGTGATAGCTGTCAGGTGTGTTAAGGAGTGATACTTCTCAGGTATGTTAAGGAGAGATAGCTGTCAGGTGTGTTAGGGAGTGATACTTGTCAGGTGTGTTAAGGAGGGATAGCTGTCAGGTGTGTTAGGGAGTGATACTTGTCAGGTATGTTAAGGAGGGATAGCTGTCAGGTGTGCTAGGGAGTGACACTTGTTAGGTGTGCTAGGGAGTGATACTTGTCAGGTGTGTTAAGGAGTGATAGCTGTCAGGTGTGTTAAGGAGGGATAGCTGTCAGGTGTGCTAGGGAGTGATACTTGTCAGGTGTGTTAAGGAGTGATACTTGTTAGGTGTGCTAGGGAGTGATACTTGTTAGGTATGTTAAGGAGTGATAGCTGTCAGGTGTGTTAAGGAGGGATAGCTGTCAGATGTGCTAGGGAGTGATACTTGTCAGGTGTGTTAAGGAATGATAGCTGTCAGGTATGTTAAGGAGTGATACTTGTCAGGTGTGTTAAGGAGGGATAGCTGTCAGGTGTGCTACGGAGTGATACTTGTCAGGTGTGTTAAGGAGTGATACTTGTTAGGTGTGTTAGGGAGTGATACTTGTCAGGTGTGTTAAGGAGTGATAGCTGTCAGGTGTGTTAAGGAGTGATACTTGTCAGGTGTGTTAAGGAGTGATAGCTATCAGGTGTTAAGGAGTGATACTTGTCAGGTGTGTTAAGGAGTGATAGCTGTCAGGTGTTAAGGAGGGATAGCTGTCAGGTGTGTTAAGGAGGGATATCTGTCAGGTGTGTTAAGGAGTGATACTTGTCAGGTGTGTTAAGGAGTGATAGCTGTCAGGTGTGTTAAGGAGGGATAGCTGTCAGGTGTGTTAAGGAGGGATATCTGTCAGGTGTGTTAAGGAGTGATACCTGTCAGGTGTGTTAAGGAGTGATATCTGTCAGGTGTGTTAAGGAGTGATACTTGTCAGGTGTTAAGGAGGGATAGCTGTCAGGTGTGCTAGGGAGTGATACTTGTTAGGTGTGTTAGGGTGTGATACTTGTGTCAGGTGTGTTAAGTAATGATACTTGTGTCAGGTGTGTTAAGGAGTGCTATTTGTGTCAGGTGTGTTAAGGACTGTTACTTGTCAGGTGTGTTAGGGAGTGATACTTGTCAGGTGTGTTAAGGAGTGATACTTGTCAGGTGTGTTAAGGAGCGATACTTGTCAGGTGTGTTAGGGAGAGAAACTTGTCAGGTGTGCTAGGGAGTGATACTTGTCAGGTGTGTTAATGAGTGATACTTGTCAGGTGTATTAAGGAGTGATAGCTGTCAGGTGTGTTTTGGAGGAATAGTTGTCAGGTGTGTTAAGGAGGGATAGCTGTCAGGTGTGAAAGGGAGGGATAGTTGTCAGGTGTGTTAAGGAGGGATAGCTGTCAAGTGTGTTAAGGAGGGATAGCTGTCAGGTGTGAAGGGCAGGGAAAATTAACAGAAATAAAGTTAAGATAAGATAGAGTAACCTGTAAAACCCCGTCCACTACTCTAAACCCCATCCACAACTCTAAACCCCGTCCAAAACTCTAAGCCCCCTCCACAACTCTAAGCTCCGTCCACAACTCTAAGCTCCGTCCACACTCAAAACCCCATCAGCAACTCTAAGCCCCGTCTCCACTTGAAGCCCCGTACCCACTTTAAGCCCCGTCCCCACTCTAAGCCCCGTCCCCACTTTAAGCTCCATCCACCATTCTAAGCCCCGTCCCCACTCTAAGCCCCGTCTCCACTCTAAGCTCCATCCACAATTCTAAGCCCTGTCCCCACTTAAGCCCCGTCCCCACTTTAAGCCCCGTCCCCACTCTAAGCCCCGTCTCCACTCTCAGCTCCATCCACAATTCTAAGCCCCGTCCCCACTTTAAGTCCCGTCCCCACTTTAAGCCCCGTCCCCACTCTAAGCCCCGTCCCCACTCTAAGCTCCATCCACAATTATAAGCCCCGTCCCCACTTTAAGCCCCGTCCCCACTTTAAGCCCCGTCCCCACTCTAAGCCCCGTCCTCACTCTAAGCTCCATCCACAATTCTAAGCCCCGTTCCCACTTTAAGCCCCGTCCCCACTCTAAGCTCCGTCCCCAATTCTAAGCCCCGTCCCCACTCTAAGCTCCGTCCACAATTCTAAGCCCCGTCCTCACTCTAAGCTCCGTCCACAATTCTAAGCCCCGTCCCCACTCTAAGCTCCGTCCACAATTCTAAGCCCCGTCCCCACTCTAAGCTGCGTCCACAATTCTTAGCCCCGTCCCCACTCTAAGCTCCATCCACAATTCTAAGCCCCGTCCCCACTCTAAGCTCCGTCCACAATTCTAAGCCCCGTCCCCACTCTAAGCTCCATCCACAATTCTAAGCCCCGTCCCCACTTTAAGCCCCGTCCCCACTCTAAGCCCCGTCCCCACTCTAAGCCCCGTCCCCACTTTAAGCCCCGTCCCCACTCTAAGCTCCATCCACAATTTTAAGCCCCGTCCCCACTTTAAGCTCCGTTCCCACTCTAAGCCCCGTCCCCACTTTAAGCCCCGTCCCCACTCTAAGCTCCGTCCACAATTCTAAGCCCTGTCCCCACTTTAAGCACCGTTCACAACTGTAAGCCCCGTCCCCACTCTAAGCAACGTCCACAACTCTAAGCCCGCCCACAACTCTAAGCCACTTCCACAACTCTAAACTCGTCCACAACTCTAAGCCACGTTCACAACTCTAAGCCACGTCCCACTCTAAAACCTGGAACTCTGTGGAATGCAGGACTTGAGCCACCCACCTGCTCAAATCCAGCGGTGGGCTCTTGTTGTGGGACGTGTCACGTCGCATCGAATGGTCGTCGACGCTTGCAAAACTCTTGAGAGACGTATGGTCGTAGACTGAGCTCGGAACGGACACTGTTGGAATAAGTGGTGACGTGCTTAGTGGTGACGTGGTTAATGGTGACGTGGTTAGTGGTGACGTGGTTAGTGGTGACGTGATTAGTGGTGACGTGGTTAGTGGTGACGTGGTTAGTGGTGACGTGGTTAGTGATCAGTGTTGACGTGGTTAGTTGTGACGTGGTTAGTGGTGATGTGGTTAGTGTTGACGAGGTTAGTGGTGATGTGGTTAGTGGTGACGTGGTTAGTGGTGACGTGGTTAGTGATGACGTGGTTATTGGTGACGTGGTTAGTGGTAACGTGGTTATTGATGACGTGGTTAGTGGTGACGTGGTTAGTGGTGACGTGGTTAGTGGAGACGTGGTTAGTGGTGACGTGGTTAGTGGTGACGAAGTTAGTGGTGACGTTGTTAGTAGTGACGTTGTTAGTGGTGACGTGGTTAGTGGTCATGTGGTTAGTGGTGACGTTGTTAGTGGTGAAGTTGTTAGTGGTGACGTTGTTAGTGGTGACGTTGTTAGTGTTGACGTTTTTAGTGGTGACGTGATTAGTGGTGACGTTGTTAGTGGTGACGTTGTTAGTGGTGACGTTTTTAGTGGTGACGTTGTTAGTGGTGACGTTTTTAGTGGTGACGTGATTAGTGGTTATGTGGTTAGTGGTGACGTGGTTAGTGGTGACGTTGTTAGTGGTGACGTTGTTTGTGGTGATATGGTTAGTGGTGACATGGTTAGTGGTGACGTTGTTAGTGGCCACGTAGTTAGTGTTGATGTGGTTAGTGGTGACGTGGTTAGTGGTCAGTGTTGACATGGTTAGTGGCCACGTGGTTAGTGGTGACGTGGTTAGTGGTGACATGGTTAGTGGTGACATGGTTAGTGGTGACGTGGTTAGTGGTGACGTGGTTAGTGGTGACATGGTTAATGGTGACGTGGTTAGTGGAGACGTTGTTAGTGGTGACGTTGTTAGTGGTGACGTGGTTAGTTATGACGTGGTTAGAGATGATGTGGTTAGTGTCTATGAGGTTGGTGGTGACATTGTTAGTAGTGACGTGGCCGTGGTTAGTGGTGACGTTGTTAGTGGCGACGTGGCTGTTGTTATTGGTGATGTGTACGTGGTTAGTGGTGACGTGGTTATTTGTGATGTGGTTAGTGGTGACGTTGTTAGTGGTGACGTTGTTAGTGGTGACGTTTTTAGTGGGGACGTTTTTAGTGGTGACGTGGTTAGTGGTGATGTGGTTAGTGTTGACGTTGTTAGTGGTGACGAAGTTAGTGGTGAAGTTGTTAGTGGTGACGTTGTTGGTGGTGACGAAGTTAGTGGTGACGTTGTTAGGGGTGACGAAGTTAGTGGTGAAGTTGTTAGTGGTGACGTTGTTAGTGGTGACGTTGTTAGTGGTGACGAAGTTAGTGGTGACGTTGTTAGTGGTGACGTTGTTAGTGGGGACGAGATTAGTGGTGACGTTGTTAGTGGTGACGTGGTTAGTGGTGATGTGGTTAGTCGTGACGAAGTTAGTGGTGATGTTCTTAGTGGTGACGAAGTTAGTTGTGATGTTCTTAGTATGAAGCAGCCGCAGCTGACTGACCTTCTGTAGCAGATGGTGCAAGACGTCTGCACTGACTATATTCTCACTTCCAAGAAATGAACTATAACACTAATTGAAAATCAAACATAACATTGACACTTTATTTCTACATGTTCACAACTGACTCCCAAATCTTCACTCAAAAGAAAACCTGGCTGGCGGTAAGAAATTATGAACTAAGCTGAACTAAAAGAAATTTTATTACAAACTACAACTTGATAGACGAACTGTAACTTGATAGACGAACTGTAACTTGATAGACGAACTGTAACTTGATAGACGAACTGTAACTTGATAGACGAACTGTAACTTGATAGACGAACTGTAACTTGATACACGAACTGTAACTTGATAGACGAACTGTAACTTGATAGACGAACTGTAACTTGATAGACGAACTGTAACTTGATAGACGAACTGTAACTTGATAGACGAACCGTTATGTGGATTGCCATAAAATGCAAGATTCGTGTCTGTTCTGGAACCCACGTGATTCCGTCCGTGGACCTGTTCTCCTCGTCGACGGTGGCTTGTAGTGATCGTCTGAGAGCTGGATCGCTGGGCTAGTCAAATATCTCTCTAGTTAGACGCTGGATCGCTGTGCTAGTCAAATATCTCTCTAGTTAGACGCTGGATCGCTGTGCTAGTCAAATATCTCTCTAGTTGGACGTTGGATCGCTGTGCTAGTCAGATATCTCTCTAGTTAGACGCTGGATCGCTGTGCTAGTCAAATATCTCTCTAGCTAGACGCTGGATCGCTGTGCTAGTCAAATATGTCTCTAGTTAGACGCTGGATCGCTGTGCTAGTCAAATATCTCTCTAGTTAGACGCTGGATCGCTGTGCTAGTCAAATAGCTCTCTAGTTAGACGCTGGATCGCTGTGCTAGTCAAATATCTCTCTAGTTAGACGTTGGATCGCTGGGCTAGTCAAATAGCTCTCTAGTTAGACGCTGGATCGCTGTGCTAGTCAAATATCTCTCTAGTTAGACGTTGGATCGCTGTGCTAGTCAAATAGCTCTCTAGTTAGACGCTGGATCGCTGTGCTAGTCAAATATATCTCTAGTTAGACGCTGGATCGCTCTGCTAGTCAAATAGCTCTCTAGTTATACGCTATATCGCTGAGCTAGTCAAATATCTCTCTATTTATACGCTATATCGATGTGCTAGTTAAATATCTGTCTAGTTAGACGCTGGATCGCTGTGCTAGTTAAATATCTCTCTTGTTATACGCTATATCTCTGTGCTAGTCAAATATCTCTCTAGTTAGACGCTCATTTCTTGAGATAATTCTGGTAGACGCTGGATTCTCATCAGCGATGTAAATAATTATTATCTAAGATGACTGACTTAATGAATCTTCCTCGTGACGAACTATTATATCGGTTTCTACCCCTAGCTGCTGCTAAACATCAATATCCTCACTATTTATCTCTACTTGATCTGCTGTTGAACATGTGGACTCCCCAGGTGACATATTTTCTGTCAAACTCTCTCTCTCTCTATCTTCTATCTTTCTCTCTCATTCTCTCACTCTCTCACTCTCTCACTCTCTCTATCTCTCTCTCTCTCTCTCTCTCTGGGCTCCAAAATCTATTTGCTTTCTCACGACTAGTCTCTAAACTCTGGAATGTCTGCTTCGGGATTCTCCTTTCCTCTTTGCCGTTATCAAGACGGTGCTGCTCTTTTAGTTAGTCACTGCCTACCGATGTCCACATGTCTCTCTGCTGTCCGCTCTGGAATCGATCTGTCCACTTGTCTCTCTGCTGTCCGCTCTGGAATCGATCTGTCCACTTGTCTCTCTGCTGTCCGCTCTGGAATCGATCTGTCCACTTGTCTCTCTGCTGTCCGCTCTGGAATCGATCTGTCCACTTGTCTCTCTGCTGTCCGCTCTGGAATCGATCTGTCCACTTGTCTCTCTGCTGTCCGCTCTGGAATCGATCTGTCCACTTGTCTCTCTGCTGTCCGCTCTGGAATCGATCTGTCCACTTGTCTCTCTGCTGTCCGCTCTGGAATCGATCCGTGCTCTTGTCTCTCTGCTGTCCGCTCTGGAATCGATCTGTCCACTTGTCTCTCTGCTGTCCGCTCTGGAATCGATCTGTCCACATGTCTCTCTGCTGTCCGCTCTGGAATCGATCTGTCCACATGTCTCTCTGCTGTCCGCTCTGGAATCGATCTGTCCACATGTCTCTCTGCTGTCCGCTCTGGAATCGATCTGTCCACTTGTCTCTCTGCTGTCCGCTCTGGAATCGATCTGTCCACTTGTCTCTCTGCTGTCCGCTCTGGAATCGATCTGTCCACTTGTCTCTCTGCTGTCCGCTCTGGAATCGATCCGTCCACATGTCTCTCTGCTGTCCGCTCTGGAATCGATCCGTCCACATGTCTCTCTGCTGTCCGCTCTGGAATCGATCCGTGCTCTTGTCTCTTCGCTGCTCGTCCAAAGTGATTTCGACTTGTCTCTGCACTCTTTGCTTGAGAATGATTCCGATTTTGGCTAGCCGTATACCGCGGCTTTTTCCAGATCTTGTACCTAGGTTCTTCCCTCCTCGAGATTTTAAGAGAAACCAGTTAATAGATTTGTCACTACTGATCATGCTGTAACAGGCTCCCAGGCGTCTAGGCATTATGTAATATTACATAGTTTTAACATCTGCGTGGCTTAGAAACCAACGCCATACATTCAATGCTCACACCCTTATTAACTTTAAAAAACATGTTTAAAATCCTACCACTAATAAATCTACACAGCTAAGATCTGCTACAAGTGATGACATGGTGAGTGGTGACGTGGTGAGTGGTGACGTGGTGAGTGGTGACGTGGTGAGGGGTGACATATGTGAGGGCGTGTGACGTAGTTACTGGTAACGTTATCAGTCTTTAATTGGTTAGTGGTGACGGGGTTAGTGATGAAATGGTTAGTGATGACGTGGTTAGTGGTGACGTGGTGAGTGGGGACGTGTTTAGTGTTGACGTATGTGGAGGCGTGGTGACGTTATCAGTCTCAAATTGGTTAGTGGTGATGTGGTTAATGATGACCTGGTTAGTGGTGACGTGGCTAATGGTGAGGTGGCTAGTGGTGACGTAGTATGTGTCAATGTGGCTAGTGGTGACGTGGCTAGTGGTGACGTCATATTTGGTGACGTGGCTAGTGACGACATGATTGGTGATGCCGTGGCTCGTGGTAACATGGTTAGTGTCAATGTGGTTAGTTGTGACGTGGTTAGTGATACGTGGTTAGTGGTGACGTGGTCGGTGTCAATGTGGTTAGTGGTGAAGTGGTTAGTGATGACGTGCTTAATGATGACGTGGTTAGTGATCACGTTGTTAGTGATGACGTGGGTAGTGGTGACGTAGTTAGTCGTAACGTGGTTAGTGATGATGTGGTTAGTTAGTCAGTGTGTCTCTCTCTCTCTATGCCAGCGTGTCAGTATCTATCTATGCCAGTTTGTCATTGTCTCTCTTTATGCCAGCTTGTCAGTGTCTCTCTATGACAGCTTGTCAGTGTCTCTCTCTATTCCAGCTTGTCGGTGTCTTTCTCTTTTCCAGATTGCCAGTGTCTCATTCTGTATGCCAGTTTATCAGTGTCTCTCTGTCTATACCAGCATGTCAGTGTCTTTCTCTATGCCTACTTGTCAGTGTCTCTCTATGCCAGATTGTCAGTCTCTCTATGACAGCTTGTCAGTCTCGATATTCCAGCTTCTCAGTCTCTCTATGCCAGCTTGTCGGTCTCTCTATGCCAGCTTATCAATCTCCCTATGTCAGCTTGCCAGTGTCTCTATCTATGCCAGTTTCTCAGTGTTTCTATATGTGCCTGCTTGTCAGTGTCTATATATGCCAGCTTGTCAGTGTCCCTTTATACCAGCTTGTCAGTGTCTCTATATATGCCAGCTTGTCTGTTTCTCTGTATGTTAGCTTGTTATTCTCTCTATGTCAACTTGTAAGTGTCACTCTATGCCAGCTTTTCAGTCTCTCTATGCCAGCTTCTCTGTGTCTCTCTATGCCAGCTTGTCAGTCTCTCTATACCAGCTATCAGGATCTCTATATTCCAGCTTGTATATCTGTATGCCAGCTTGTCAGTGTCTATCTATGCCAGCTTGTCAGTCTCTCTATGCCATCTTGAAAAAGTCTCGCTCTATGCCAGCTTGTCATTCTCTCTCTATCCCAGCTTGACAGTGCCTCTATGACACAGCTTGTCAGTCTCTCTATACCAGCTTGTCAGTCTCTCTATGCCAGCTTGTCAGTCCCTCTATGCCAGCTTGTCAGTCTTTCTCTATGCCAGCTTGTCAGTGTTTCTCTATGCCAGCTTGTCAGTCTCTCTATCCCAACTTGACAGTGTCTCTCTATGCCAGCTTGTCAGTATCTCTCTCTATCCCACCTTGTCAGTGCCTCTCTATGCCAGCTTGTCAGTCTCTATCTATGCCAGCTTGTCAGTATCTCTCTATGCCAGCGTGTCAGTCTCTATCTATGCCAGCTTGTCAGTGTCTCTATGGTAGCTTTGAGGTTCTCTCTATGCATTCTTGTCAGTCTTTCTTTTCCAGCTTGTCAGTCTCTCTTACCAGCTTGTCAGTCTCTCTATGCCAGCTTTCAGGCTTTCTATAAGCCAGCTTGTCAGTCTCTATGCTAGCTTGTCAGTATCTCTCTGCCAGCTTGTAAGTCTCTCTATGCCAGCTTGTCAGTCACTCTATGCCAGCTTATCAGTCTTTCTGTGCCAGCTTGTCAGTCTTTCTATGCCAGCTTGTCAGTCTCTCTATGCCAGCCTATCAGTCTCTCTATGCCAGCATGTCAGCTACCTCTGTGCCAGCTTGTCAGTCTCTATATCAGCCTCTCAGTCTCTCTATACCAGCTTTCATGTTCTCTCTATGCCAGCTATAAGGCTCTCTCTATTCCAGCTTGTCAGTCACTCTTTGCCAGCTTGGTAGTCTCTCTATATCAGCTTGTCAGTCTCTCTATGCCAGCTTGTCAGTCTCTCTACGCCAGCTTGTCAGTCTCTCTACGCCAGCTTGTTAGTCTCTCTATGCTAGCTTGTCAGTCTCTCTATGCCACCGTGTCAGTCACCATATGCTAGCTATCAGGCTCTTTCTATGCCAGCTTGTCAGTCTCTCTATGCCAGCTATGAGGTTCTCTCTATGTCAGCTATGAGGTTCTCTCTATAGCATCTTGTCTGTCTCTCTATGCCAGCTAGTAAGTCTCTCTCTCTATGCCAGCTTGCCAGTGTCTCTTGACGCCAGATTGTCATTCTCTATATATGCCATCTTGTCAGTGTCTCTCTATGCCAGCTGGTCAGTGTCTCACTATACCAGCTTGTCAATGTCTCTCTATGCCAGCTTGTCAGTGTGTCTCAATGCCATCTTGTCAGTGTCTCTCTATGCCATCTTGACAGTGTCTCTCTATCCAGCTTGTAAGTGTCTCTCTATGTCAACTTGCCAGAGTCTCTCTATACCAGCTTTTCAGTGTCTCTTTCTATTACAGCTTGTCAGTGTCTCTCTATGCCAGCTTGTCAGTGTCTCTCTATGTCAGCTTGTTAGTGTCTCTCTATGCCAGCTTTTCAGTGTTTCTCTATGCAAGCTTGTCAGTGTCTCTCTATGCAAGCTTGTCAGTGTCTCTCTATGCCAGCATGTCAGTGTCTTTCTATGCCAAAATGTCAGTGTCTCTCTATGCCAGCTTTTCAGTGTTTCTCTATGCAAGCTTGTCAGTGTCTCTCTATGCAAGCTTGTCAGTGTCTCTCTATGCCAGCTTGTTAGTGTCTCTCTATCTCACAGCTTGACAGTGTCTCGCTATGCCAGCTTTTCAGTTTCTCTCTATGCAGCTTGTCAGTGTCTCTCTATGCCAGCTTGTCAATTTTTCTCTATGCCAGTTTGTCAGTGTCTCTCTATGCCAACTTGTCAGTTTCTCTCTCTATGCCAGCTTGTCAGTGTCTCTCTATGCCATCTTGTCAGTGTCTCTCTATGCCAGCTTGTCAGTGTCTCTCTATGCCAACTTGTCAGTGTCTCTCTATGCCAGCTTTTCAGTGTTTCTCTATGCAAGCTTGTCAGTGTCTCTCTATGCCAGCTTGTCAGTTTCTCTCTTTGCCAGCTTGGTAGTGTCTCTCTATTGCAGCTTGTCAGTGTCTTTCTATGTCAGTTTTTCAGTCTCTCTATGCCGGCTTGTCAATGTCTCTACATGATATCTTTGCAGTGTCTCTCGATGCCAGCTAATCAGTTTCTCTCTATGCCAGCTTGTCAATTTCTATCTATGCCAGCTTGTCAGTGTCTCGCTTCACCAGCTTGTCAGTGTCTCTCCATGCCAGCTTGTCAGTGTCTGTCTATGCCAGCTTGTCAGTGTTTCTCTTTGCCAGATTGTCAGTCTTTCTATGAAAGCTTGTCAGTGTCTCTCTACACCAGCTTTGTCAGTGTCTCTCTATGCCAGCTTTTAGGCTCTGCCTATGGCAGCTATGAGGTTCTCTCTATGCCAGATTGTCAGTCTCTCTATGCCAGCATTCAGGCTTTCTGTATGCCAGCTTGTTATATTCCAGCTTTCAAGCTCTCTCTATACCAGTTTGTCAGTCTCTATGCCAGCTTGTCAGTCTCTCTATGCCAGCATGTCAGTCACTCTATGCCAGCTTGTCAGTCTTTCTATATCAGCTTGTCAGTCTCTCTATGCCAGCTTTCAGGCTCTCTGTATGCCAGCTATAAGGCTCTCTCTATTCGAGCTTGTCAGTCACTCTATGCCAGCTCGTCAGTCTCTCTATATAAGCTTGTCAGTCTCTCTATGCCAGCTTGTCAGTCTCTCTACGCCAGCTTGACAGTCTCTCTATGCCAGCTTTTCAGTATCTCTATGCCACCGTGTCAGTCACTCTATGCCAGCATTCAGACTCTTTATATGCCAGCTTGTCAGTCTCTCTATTCCAGCTTGTCAGTGTCTCTCTCTATGCCAGCTTGCCATTGTCTCTCGACGCCAGCTTGTCAGTCTCTTTATATGCCAGCTTGTCAGTGTCTCTCTATGCCAGCTTGTCAGTGTCTCTATACATGCCAGCTTGAAAGTGTCTCTCTAAGCCAGCTTGTCAGTTTCTATCTATGCCAGATTGGCAGTGTCTCTCTATGCCAGCTTGCCAGTGTCTCTCTCTATGCCAGTTTGTCAGTGTCTCTATACATGCCAGCTTGAAAGTGTCTCTCTATGCCAGCTTGTCAGTGTCTCTTTATATGCCAGCTTGAAAGTGTCTCTCTTTGCCAGCTTGTCAGTGTCTCTCTATGCCAGCTTGTCAGTGTCTCTCTATGCCAGCTTGTCAGTCTCTTTATTCCAGCTTGTCCGTGATTCTATCTATGCCAGCTTGTCAGTTTCTTTATGCCAGCTTGTAATTGTCTGTCTACGGCAGCTTTTCAGTCTCTCTGTGCCAGCTTGTGAGTGTTTTCCTCTATCACAGCTTGTCAGTGTCTCTCTATGCCAGCTTGTCAGTGTCTCTCTATGCCAGCTTGTCAGTGTCTCTCTATGCCAGCTTGTAAGTGTCTCTCTATGCCAGCTTGTCAGTGTCCGTCTATGCCAGCTTGTCAGTGTCTATCTATGATAGAAAGTCAGTGTATCTCTATGCCAGTTTATCGGTGTCTCTCTATGCCAGCTTGTCAGTGTCTGTCTATGCCAGCTTGTTAGTGTCTCTCTATGCCGGTTTGTCAGTGTCTCTCTATGCCAGGCTGTCAGTGTCTCTCTCTATCACATCTAGACAGAGTCTTTCTATGTCAGCTTGTCAGTGTCTCTCTATTCAAGTTTGTCAAAGTCTCTCTATGCCAACTTCTCAGTGTCTCTCTATGATAGAAAGTCAGTGTATCTCTATGCAAGCTTGTCAGTGTCTCTCTCTATCACAGCTTGACAGTGTCTCTCTATTCCAGCTTGTCAGTGTCTCTCTATGCCAAATTGTCAGTTTCTCTCTATGCCAGCTTGTCAGTGTCTCTCTATGCCAGCTTGTAAGTTTCTTGCTATTCCAGCTTGTCAGTGTTTCTCTATGCCAGGTTGTCAGTGTCTCACTATGCCAGCTTGTCAATTTCTCTATATGCCAGCTTGTCAGTGTCTCTCTACGCTAGCTTTTCAGTGTCTCTCTATGCCAGCTTGTCAGTGTCTCTCTATGCCAGCTTGTCAGTGTCTCTCTATGCCAGATTGTCAGTTTCTCTGTGACAGCTTGTCAGTCTCCATATGCCAGCTTGTCAGTCTCTCTATGCCAGCTTTTCAGTCTCTCTATGTCAGCTTGTCAGTGTCTCTATACCAGTTTGTCAGTGTCTCTTTATGTCAACTTGTTATTCACTTTATGACAGCTTGTCAGTGTTTCTCTATGTCAGCTTTTCAGTCTCTCTATGGCAGCTTCTCTGTCTCACTATGTCAGCTTGTCAGTCTCTCTATGCCATATATCAGGATCTCTCTATTCAAGCTTGTATATCTCTATGCCAGCTTGTCAGTGTCTCTCTATGCCAGCTTGTCAGTGTCTCTCTATGCCAGTGTGTCAGTCTCTCTATGCCATCTTGAAAAATTCTCAGTCTATGCCAGCTTGTCATTCTCTCTCTATCCCAGCTTGACAGTGTCTTTATAAAACAGCTTATCAGTCTCTCTATACCAGCTTGTCAGTCTCTTTATGTCAGCTTGTCAGTCTCTCTATTTTTCAGCTTGTCAGTGTCTCTCTATGCCAGCTTGTCAGTCTCTCTATCCCAGCTTGACAGTCTCTATGTATGCCAGCTTGTCAGTCTCTCTATATCAGCAAGTCAGTGTCTTTCTATGCCAAAATGTCAGTGTCTCTCTATGCCAGCTTTTCAGTGTTTCTCTATGCAAGCTTGTCAGTGTCTCTCTATGCAAGCTTGTCAGTGTCTCTCTATGCCAGCTTGTCAGTGTCTCTCTCTCTCACAGCTTGACAGTGTCTCGCTATGCCAGCTTTTCAGTTTCTCTCTATGCCAGCTTGTCAGTGTCTCTCTATGCCAGCTTGTCAATTTTTCTCTATGCAAGTTTGTCAGTGTCTCTCTATGCCAACTTGTCAGTTTCTCTCTCTATGCCAGCTTGTCAGTGTCTCTCTATGCCATCTTGTCAGTGTCTCTCTATGCCAGCTTGTCAGTGTCTCTCTATGCCAACTTGTCAGTGTCTCTCTATGCCAGCTTTTCAGTGTTTCTCTATGCAAGCTTGTCAGTGTCTCTCTATGCCAGCTTGTCAGTTTCTCTCTTTGCCAGCTTGGTAGTGTCTCTCTATGCCAGCTTGTCAGTGTCTTTCTATGTCAGTTTTTCAGTCTCTCTATGCCGGCTTGTCAATGTCTCTACATGATATCTTTGCAGTGTCTCTCGATGCCAGCTAATCAGTTTCTCTCTATGCCAGCTTGTCAATTTCTATCTATGCCAGCTTGTCAGTGTCTCTCTTCACCAGCTTGTCAGTGTCTCTCCACGCCAGCTTGTCAGTGTCTGTCTATGCCAGCTTGTCAGTGTTTCTCTTTGCCAGATTGTCAGTCTTTCTATGAAAGCTTGTCAGTGTCTCTCTACAACAGCTTTGTCAGTGTCTCTCTATGCCAGCTTTTAGGCTCTGCCTATGGCAGCTATGAGGTTCTCTCTATGCCAGATTGTCAGTCTCTCTATGCCAGCATTCAGGCTTTCTGTATGCCAGCTTGTTATATTCCAGCTTTCAAGCTCTCTCTATACCAGTTTGTCAGTCTCTATGCCAGCTTGTCAGTCTCTCTATGCCAGCATGTCAGTCACTCTATGCCAGCTTGTCAGTCTTTCTATATCAGCTTGTCAGTCTCTCTATGCCAGCTTTCAGGATCTCTGTATGCCAGCTATAAGGCTCTCTCTATTCGAGCTTGTCAGTCACTCTATGCCAGCTCGTCAGTCTCTCTATATAAGCTTGTCAGTCTCTCTATGCCAGCTTGTCAGTCTCTCTACGCCAGCTTGACAGTCTCTCTATGCCAGCTTTTCAGTATCTCTATGCCACCGTGTCAGTCACTCTATGCCAGCATTCAGACTCTTTATATGCCAGCTTGTCAGTCTCTCTATTCCAGCTTGTCAGTGTCTCTCTCTATGCCAGCTTGCCATTGTCTCTCGACGCCAGCTTGTCAGTCTCTTTATATGCCAGCTTGTCAGTGTCTCTCTATGCCAGCTTGTCAGTGTCTCTATACATGCCAGCTTGAAAGTGTCTCTCTAAGCCAGCTTGTCAGTTTCTATCTATGCCAGATTGGCAGTGTCTCTCTATGCCAGCTTGCCAGTGTCTCTCTCTATGCCAGTTTGTCAGTGTCTCTATACATGCCAGCTTGAAAGTGTCTCTCTATGCCAGCTTGTCAGTGTCTCTTTATATGCCAGCTTGAAAGTGTCTCTCTTTGCCAGCTTGTCAGTGTCTCTCTATGCCAGCTTGTCAGTGTCTCTCTATGCCAGCTTGTCAGTCTCTTTATTCCAGCTTGTCCGTGATTCTCTCTATGCCAGCTTGTCAGTTTCTTTATGCCAGCTTGTAATTGTCTGTCTACGGCAGCTTTTCAGTCTCTCTGTGCCAGCTTGTGAGTGTTTTCCTCTAACACAGCTTGTCAGTGTCTCTCTATGCCAGCTTGTCAGTGTCTCTCTATGCCAGCTTGTCAGTGTCTCTCTATGCCAGCTTGTAAGTGTCTCTCTATGCCAGCTTGTCAGTGTCCGTCTATGCCAGCTTGTCAGTGTCTATCTATGATAGAAAGTCAGTGTATCTCTATGCCAGTTTATCGGTGTCTCTCTATGCCAGCTTGTCAGTGTCTGTCTATGCCAGCTTGTTAGTGTCTCTCTATGCCGGTTTGTCAGTGTCTCTCTATGCCAGGCTGTCAGTGTCTCTCTCTATCACATCTAGACAGAGTCTTTCTATGTCAGCTTGTCAGTGTCTCTCTATTCAAGTTTGTCAAAGTCTCTCAATGCCAACTTCTCAGTGTCTCTCTATGATAGAAAGTCAGTGTATCTCTATGCAAGCTTGTCAGTGTCTCTCTCTATCACAGCTTGACAGTGTCTCTCTATTCAAGCTTGTCAGTGTCTCTCTATGCCAAATTGTCAGTTTCTCTCTATGCCAGCTTGTCAGTGTCTCTCTATGCCAGCTTGTAAGTTTCTTGCTATTCCAGCTTGTCAGTGTTTCTCTATGCCAGGTTGTCAGTGTCTCACTATGCCAGCTTGTCAATTTCTCTATATGCCAGCTTGTCAGTGTCTCTCTACGCTAGCTTTTCAGTGTCTCTCTATGCCAGCTTGTCAGTGTCTCTCTATGCCAGCTTGTCAGTGTCTCTCTATGCCAGATTGTCAGTTTCTCTGTGACAGCTTGTCAGTCTCCATATGCCAGCTTGTCAGTCTCTCTATGCCAGCTTTTCAGTCTCTCTATGTCAGCTTGTCAGTGTCTCTATACCAGTTTGTCAGTGTCTCTTTATGTCAACTTGTTATTCACTTTATGACAGCTTGTCAGTGTTTCTCTATGTCAGCTTTTCAGGCTCTCTATGGCAGCTTCTCTGTCTCACTATGTCAGCTTGTCAGTCTCTCTATGCCATATATCAGGATCTCTCTATTCAAGCTTGTATATCTCTATGCCAGCTTGTCAGTGTCTCTCTATGCCAGCTTGTCAGTGTCTCTCTATGCCAGTGTGTCAGTCTCTCTATGCCATCTTGAAAAATTCTCAATCTATGCCAGCTTGTCATTCTCTCTCTATCCCAGCTTGACAGTGTCTTTATAAAACAGCTTATCAGTCTCTCTATACCAGCTTGTCAGTCTCTTTATGTCAGCTTGTCAGTCTCTCTATTTTTCAGCTTGTCAGTGTCTCTCTATGCCAGCTTGTCAGTCTCTCTATCCCAGCTTGACAGTCTCTATGTATGCCAGCTTGTCAGTCTCTATCCATGCCAGCTTATCAGTGTCTTTATACCAGCTTGTCAGTATCTCTATGCCAGCTTGTCAGTCTCTCTATGCCAGATTTCAGGACCCATCTATGGCAGCTATGAGGTTCTATCTATGCCAGCTTGTCAATCATTCTTTTCCAGCTTGTCAATCTCTCTATGCCAGCTTGTCAGTTTCTCTATGCCAGCTTTCAGGCTTTCTATTTGCCAGCTTGTTATATGCTTGCTTTTAAGCTCTCTCTATACCAGCTTGACAGTCTTTCTATGCCAGCATGTCAGCCACTCTATGCCACCTTGTCAGTCTTTCTATATCAGCTTGTCAGTCTCTCTATGCCAGCTATAAGGTTCTCTCTATGCCAGCTTGTCAGTCTCTCTATGCCACGGTGTCAGACACTCTATGCCAACTTTCTGGCTCTTTCTATGCGAGCTTCTCAGTCTCTCTATGCCAAATATGAGGTTCTCTCTATGCCATCTTGTCGTTCTCTCTATGCCAGCGTGTCAGTGTCTCTCTCTATGCCAGCTTGCCAGTGTCTCTCTATGCCAGCTTGTCAGTGTCTCTCTATGCCAGCTTGTTAGTGTCTCTCTATGCCAGTTTGTCAATGTCTCTCTTTTGCAGCTTGTCAGTGTCTCTCTATATTAACCTGTTCAGTGTCTATCTATGCCAGCTTGTCAGTGTCTATGTATGCCAGCTTGTCAATGTCTCTCTATGCCCGCTTTTGAGTTTCTCTCTATGCCAACTCGTCAGTGTCTCTCTCTATCACAGCTTGACAGTGTCTCTATATTCCAGCTTTTCAGTGTCTCTCTAGGCCAGCTTGTCGGTGTCCCTCTACACCAGCTTGTCAGTGTCTTTGTATGCCAGCTTGTCAGTGTCTATGTATGCCAGCGTGTCAGTGTCTCTCTATGCCAGCTTATTAGTGTCTCTCTATGCCAGCTTGTCAGTGTCTCTCTATGCCAGCTTGTTAGTGTCTCTCTATGCCAGCTTGTCAGTGTCTCTCTATGCCAGCTTGTTTGTGTCTCTCTATGCCAGCTTGTCAGTGTCTCTCTATGCCAGCTTGTCAGTGTCTCTCTATGCCAGCATGTGAGTGTCTCTCTATGCCAGCTTGTCAGTGTCTCTCTATGCCAGCTTGTCAGTGTCTCTCTGTGCCATCTTGACAGTGTCTATCTATACCAGCTTGTCAGTGTCTCTGTATTCCAGCTTGTCAGTGTCTCTCTGTGCCAGCTTGTCAGTGTCTCTCTCTATAACAGCTTGACAGTGTCTCTCTATGTCAGCTTTTCAGTGTCTCTCTATGCCAGCTTGTTAGTGTCTCTCTATGCCAGCTTGTCAGTGTCTCTCTATGCCAGCTTGTCAGTGTCTCTCTATGCCAGCATGTCAGTGTCTCTCTATGCCAGATTATCAGTGTCTCTCTATGCCAACTTGTCAGTGTCTCTCTGTGCAATCTTGACAGTGTATCTATGCCAGCTTGTCGGTGTCTCTGTATTCCAGCTTGTCAGTGTCTCTCTGTGCCAGCTTGTCAGAGTCTCTCTCTATAACAGCTTGACAGTGTCTCTCTATTCCAGCTTGTCAGTGTCTCTCTATGCCAACTTGTCAGTTTCTCTCTATGCCAGCTTGTCAGTTTCTCTCTATGCCAGCTTGTCAGTGTCTCTCTATGCCAGCTTGTTAGTGTCTCTCTATGCCAGCTTGTCAGTGTTTCTTTATGCCAGCTTGTCATTGTCTCTCTATGCCAGCATGTGAGTGTCTCTCTATGCCAGCTTGTCAGTGTCTCTCTATGCCAGCTTGTCAGTGTCTCTCTGTGCCATCTTGACAGTGTCTATCTATACCAGCTTGTCAGTGTCTCTGTATTCCAGCTTGTCAGTGTCTCTCTGTGCCAGCTTGTCAGTGTCTCTCTCTATAACAGCTTGACAGTGTCTCTCTATGTCAGCTTTTCAGTGTCTCTCTATGCCAGCTTGTTAGTGTCTCTCTATGCCAGCTTGTCAGTGTCTCTCTATGCCAGCTTGTCAGTGTCTCTCTATGCCAGCATGTCAGTGTCTCTCTATGCCAGATTATCAGTGTCTCTCTATGCCAACTTGTCAGTGTCTCTCTGTGCCATCTTGACAGTGTATCTATGCCAGCTTGTCGGTGTCTCTGTATTCCAGCTTGTCAGTGTCTCTCTGTGCCAGCTTGTCAGAGTCTCTCTCTATAACAGCTTGACAGTGTCTCTCTATTCCAGCTTGTCAGTGTCTCTCTATGCCAACTTGTCAGTTTCTCTCTATGCCAGCTTGTCAGTGTCTCTCTATGCCAGCTTGTAAGTTTCTTGCTATTCCAGCTTGTCAGTGTTTCTCTATGCCAGCTTGTCAGTGTCTCACTATGCCAGCTTGTCAATTTCTCTATATGCCAGCTTGTCAGTGTCTCTCTACGCTAGCTTTTCAGTGTCTCTCTATGCCAGCTTGTCAGTGTCTCTCTATGCCAGCTTGTCAGTGTCTCTCTATGCCAGATTGTCAGTTTCTCTGTGACAGCTTGTCAGTCTCCATATGCCAGCTTGTCAGTCTCTCTATGCCAGCTTTCCGGTCTCTCTATGACAGCTTGTCAATCAACCTATGTCAGCTTGTCAGTGTCTTTTTTTATGCAAGCTTGCCAGTGTCTCTCTCTATGCCAGTTTCTCAGTGTTTCTATATATGCCTGCCTGTCAGTGTCTCTATATATGCCAGCATGTCAGTCTCTCTTTATGTCAGCTAGTAATTCTCTCTATGACAGAATGTCAGTGTCTCTCTATGCCAGCTTTTCAGTCTCTCTATGTCAGCTTGTCAGTGTCTCTATACCAGTTTGTCAGTGTCTCTTTATGTCAACTTGTTATTCACTCTATGACAGCTTGTCAGTGTTTCTCTATGTCAGCTTTTCAGTCTCTCTATGGCAGCTTCTCTGTCTCTCTATGACAGCTTGTCAGTCTCTCTATGCCATATATCAGGATCTCTCTATTCAAGCTTGTATATCTCTATGCCAGCTTGTCAGTGTCTCTCTATCCCAGCTTGACAGTGTCTTTATAAAACAGCTTATCAGTCTCTCTATACCAGCTTGTCAGTCTCTCTATGTCAGCTTGTCAGTCTCTCTATTTTTCAGCTTGTCAGTGTCTCTCTATGCCAGCTTGTCAGTCTCTCTATCCCAGCTTGACAGTCTCTATGCATGCCAGCTTGTCAGTCTCTATCCATGCCAGCTTATCAGTGTCTTTATATCAGCTTGTCAGTATCTCTATGCCAGCTTGTCAGTCTCTCTATTCCAGATTTCAGGACCCATCTATGGCAGCTATGAGGTTCTATCTATGCCAGCTTGTCAATCATTCTTTTCCAGCTTGTCAGTCTCTCTATGCCAGCTTGTCAGTTTCTCTATGCCAGCTTTCAGGCTTTCTATTTGCCAGCTTGTTATATGCTTGCTTTTAAGCTCTCTCTATACCAGCTTGACAGTCTCTATGCCAGCTTGTCAATCTCTCTATACCAGCTTGTCAGTCTTTCTATGCCAGCATGTCAGCCACTCTATGCCAGCTTGTCAGTCTTTCTATATCAGCTTGTCAGTCTCTCTATGCCAGCTTTCAGGATCTCTGTATGCCAGCTATAAGGCTCTCTCTATTCGAGCTTGTCAGTCACTCTATGCCAGCTCGTCAGTCTCTCTATATAAGCTTGTCAGTCTCTCTATGCCAGCTTGTCAGTCTCTCTACGCCAGCTTGACAGTCTCTCTATGCCAGCTTTTCAGTATCTCTATGCCACCGTGTCAGTCACTCTATGCCAGCATTCAGACTCTTTATATGCCAGCTTGTCAGTCTCTCTATTCCAGCTTGTCAGTGTCTCTCTCTATGCCAGCTTGCCATTGTCTCTCGACGCCAGCTTGTCAGTCTCTTTATATGCCAGCTTGTCAGTGTCTCTCTATGCCAGCTTGTCAGTGTCTCTATACATGCCAGCTTGAAAGTGTCTCTCTAAGCCAGCTTGTCAGTTTCTATCTATGCCAGATTGGCAGTGTCTCTCTATGCCAGCTTGCCAGTGTCTCTCTCTATGCCAGTTTGTCAGTGTCTCTATACATGCCAGCTTGAAAGTGTCTCTCTATGCCAGCTTGTCAGTGTCTCTTTATATGCCAGCTTGAAAGTGTCTCTCTTTGCCAGCTTGTCAGTGTCTCTCTATGCCAGCTTGTCAGTGTCTCTCTATGCCAGCTTGTCAGTCTCTTTATTCCAGCTTGTCCGTGATTCTCTCTATGCCAGCTTGTCAGTTTCTTTATGCCAGCTTGTAATTGTCTGTCTACGGCAGCTTTTCAGTCTCTCTGTGCCAGCTTGTGAGTGTTTTCCTCTATCACAGCTTGTCAGTGTCTCTCTATGCCAGCTTGTCAGTGTCTCTCTATGCCAGCTTGTCAGTGTCTCTCTATGCCAGCTTGTAAGTGTCTCTCTATGCCAGCTTGTCAGTGTCCGTCTATGCCAGCTTGTCAGTGTCTATCTATGATAGAAAGTCAGTGTATCTCTATGCCAGTTTATCGGTGTCTCTCTATGCCAGCTTGTCAGTGTCTGTCTATGCCAGCTTGTTAGTGTCTCTCTATGCCGGTTTGTCAGTGTCTCTCTATGCCAGGCTGTCAGTGTCTCTCTCTATCACATCTAGACAGAGTCTTTCTATGTCAGCTTGTCAGTGTCTCTCTATTCAAGTTTGTCAAAGTCTCTCAATGCCAACTTCTCAGTGTCTCTCTATGATAGAAAGTCAGTGTATCTCTATGCAAGCTTGTCAGTGTCTCTCTCTATCACAGCTTGACAGTGTCTCTCTATTCAAGCTTGTCAGTGTCTCTCTATGCCAAATTGTCAGTTTCTCTCTATGCCAGCTTGTCAGTGTCTCTCTATGCCAGCTTGTAAGTTTCTTGCTATTCCAGCTTGTCAGTGTTTCTCTATGCCAGGTTGTCAGTGTCTCACTATGCCAGCTTGTCAATTTCTCTATATGCCAGCTTGTCAGTGTCTCTCTACGCTAGCTTTTCAGTGTCTCTCTATGCCAGCTTGTCAGTGTCTCTCTATGCCAGCTTGTCAGTGTCTCTCTATGCCAGATTGTCAGTTTCTCTGTGACAGCTTGTCAGTCTCCATATGCCAGCTTGTCAGTCTCTCTATGCCAGCTTTTCAGTCTCTCTATGTCAGCTTGTCAGTGTCTCTATACCAGTTTGTCAGTGTCTCTTTATGTCAACTTGTTATTCACTTTATGACAGCTTGTCAGTGTTTCTCTATGTCAGCTTTTCAGGCTCTCTATGGCAGCTTCTCTGTCTCACTATGTCAGCTTGTCAGTCTCTCTATGCCATATATCAGGATCTCTCTATTCAAGCTTGTATATCTCTATGCCAGCTTGTCAGTGTCTCTCTATGCCAGCTTGTCAGTGTCTCTCTATGCCAGTGTGTCAGTCTCTCTATGCCATCTTGAAAAATTCTCAATCTATGCCAGCTTGTCATTCTCTCTCTATCCCAGCTTGACAGTGTCTTTATAAAACAGCTTATCAGTCTCTCTATACCAGCTTGTCAGTCTCTTTATGTCAGCTTGTCAGTCTCTCTATTTTTCAGCTTGTCAGTGTCTCTCTATGCCAGCTTGTCAGTCTCTCTATCCCAGCTTGACAGTCTCTATGTATGCCAGCTTGTCAGTCTCTATCCATGCCAGCTTATCAGTGTCTTTATACCAGCTTGTCAGTATCTCTATGCCAGCTTGTCAGTCTCTCTATGCCAGATTTCAGGACCCATCTATGGCAGCTATGAGGTTCTATCTATGCCAGCTTGTCAATCATTCTTTTCCAGCTTGTCAATCTCTCTATGCCAGCTTGTCAGTTTCTCTATGCCAGCTTTCAGGCTTTCTATTTGCCAGCTTGTTATATGCTTGCTTTTAAGCTCTCTCTATACCAGCTTGACAGTCTTTCTATGCCAGCATGTCAGCCACTCTATGCCACCTTGTCAGTCTTTCTATATCAGCTTGTCAGTCTCTCTATGCCAGCTATAAGGTTCTCTCTATGCCAGCTTGTCAGTCTCTCTATGCCACGGTGTCAGACACTCTATGCCAACTTTCTGGCTCTTTCTATGCGAGCTTCTCAGTCTCTCTATGCCAAATATGAGGTTCTCTCTATGCCATCTTGTCGTTCTCTCTATGCCAGCGTGTCAGTGTCTCTCTCTATGCCAGCTTGCCAGTGTCTCTCTATGCCAGCTTGTCAGTGTCTCTCTATGCCAGCTTGTTAGTGTCTCTCTATGCCAGTTTGTCAATGTCTCTCTTTTGCAGCTTGTCAGTGTCTCTCTATATTAACCTGTTCAGTGTCTATCTATGCCAGCTTGTCAGTGTCTATGTATGCCAGCTTGTCAATGTCTCTCTATGCCCGCTTTTGAGTTTCTCTCTATGCCAACTCGTCAGTGTCTCTCTCTATCACAGCTTGACAGTGTCTCTATATTCCAGCTTTTCAGTGTCTCTCTAGGCCAGCTTGTCGGTGTCCCTCTACACCAGCTTGTCAGTGTCTTTGTATGCCAGCTTGTCAGTGTCTATGTATGCCAGCGTGTCAGTGTCTCTCTATGCCAGCTTATTAGTGTCTCTCTATGCCAGCTTGTCAGTGTCTCTCTATGCCAGCTTGTTAGTGTCTCTCTATGCCAGCTTGTCAGTGTCTCTCTATGCCAGCTTGTTTGTGTCTCTCTATGCCAGCTTGTCAGTGTCTCTCTATGCCAGCTTGTCAGTGTCTCTCTATGCCAGCATGTGAGTGTCTCTCTATGCCAGCTTGTCAGTGTCTCTCTATGCCAGCTTGTCAGTGTCTCTCTGTGCCATCTTGACAGTGTCTATCTATACCAGCTTGTCAGTGTCTCTGTATTCCAGCTTGTCAGTGTCTCTCTGTGCCAGCTTGTCAGTGTCTCTCTCTATAACAGCTTGACAGTGTCTCTCTATGTCAGCTTTTCAGTGTCTCTCTATGCCAGCTTGTTAGTGTCTCTCTATGCCAGCTTGTCAGTGTCTCTCTATGCCAGCTTGTCAGTGTCTCTCTATGCCAGCATGTCAGTGTCTCTCTATGCCAGATTATCAGTGTCTCTCTATGCCAACTTGTCAGTGTCTCTCTGTGCAATCTTGACAGTGTATCTATGCCAGCTTGTCGGTGTCTCTGTATTCCAGCTTGTCAGTGTCTCTCTGTGCCAGCTTGTCAGAGTCTCTCTCTATAACAGCTTGACAGTGTCTCTCTATTCCAGCTTGTCAGTGTCTCTCTATGCCAACTTGTCAGTTTCTCTCTATGCCAGCTTGTCAGTTTCTCTCTATGCCAGCTTGTCAGTGTCTCTCTATGCCAGCTTGTTAGTGTCTCTCTATGCCAGCTTGTCAGTGTCTCTCTATGCCAGCTTGTCAGTGTCTCTCTATGCCAGCATGTGAGTGTCTCTCTATGCCAGCTTGTCAGTGTCTCTCTATGCCAGCTTGTCAGTGTCTCTCTGTGCCATCTTGACAGTGTCTATCTATACCAGCTTGTCAGTGTCTCTGTATTCCAGCTTGTCAGTGTCTCTCTGTGCCAGCTTGTCAGTGTCTCTCTCTATAACAGCTTGACAGTGTCTCTCTATGTCAGCTTTTCAGTGTCTCTCTATGCCAGCTTGTTAGTGTCTCTCTATGCCAGCTTGTCAGTGTCTCTCTATGCCAGCTTGTCAGTGTCTCTCTATGCCAGCATGTCAGTGTCTCTCTATGCCAGATTATCAGTGTCTCTCTATGCCAACTTGTCAGTGTCTCTCTGTGCCATCTTGACAGTGTATCTATGCCAGCTTGTCGGTGTCTCTGTATTCCAGCTTGTCAGTGTCTCTCTGTGCCAGCTTGTCAGAGTCTCTCTCTATAACAGCTTGACAGTGTCTCTCTATTCCAGCTTGTCAGTGTCTCTCTATGCCAACTTGTCAGTTTCTCTCTATGCCAGCTTGTCAGTGTCTCTCTATGCCAGCTTGTAAGTTTCTTGCTATTCCAGCTTGTCAGTGTTTCTCTATGCCAGCTTGTCAGTGTCTCACTATGCCAGCTTGTCAATTTCTCTATATGCCAGCTTGTCAGTGTCTCTCTACGCTAGCTTTTCAGTGTCTCTCTATGCCAGCTTGTCAGTGTCTCTCTATGCCAGCTTGTCAGTGTCTCTCTATGCCAGATTGTCAGTTTCTCTGTGACAGCTTGTCAGTCTCCATATGCCAGCTTGTCAGTCTCTCTATGCCAGCTTTCCGGTCTCTCTATGACAGCTTGTCAATCAACCTATGTCAGCTTGTCAGTGTCTTTTTTTATGCAAGCTTGCCAGTGTCTCTCTCTATGCCAGTTTCTCAGTGTTTCTATATATGCCTGCCTGTCAGTGTCTCTATATATGCCAGCATGTCAGTCTCTCTTTATGTCAGCTAGTAATTCTCTCTATGACAGAATGTCAGTGTCTCTCTATGCCAGCTTTTCAGTCTCTCTATGTCAGCTTGTCAGTGTCTCTATACCAGTTTGTCAGTGTCTCTTTATGTCAACTTGTTATTCACTCTATGACAGCTTGTCAGTGTTTCTCTATGTCAGCTTTTCAGTCTCTCTATGGCAGCTTCTCTGTCTCTCTATGACAGCTTGTCAGTCTCTCTATGCCATATATCAGGATCTCTCTATTCAAGCTTGTATATCTCTATGCCAGCTTGTCAGTGTCTCTCTATCCCAGCTTGACAGTGTCTTTATAAAACAGCTTATCAGTCTCTCTATACCAGCTTGTCAGTCTCTCTATGTCAGCTTGTCAGTCTCTCTATTTTTCAGCTTGTCAGTGTCTCTCTATGCCAGCTTGTCAGTCTCTCTATCCCAGCTTGACAGTCTCTATGCATGCCAGCTTGTCAGTCTCTATCCATGCCAGCTTATCAGTGTCTTTATATCAGCTTGTCAGTATCTCTATGCCAGCTTGTCAGTCTCTCTATGCCAGATTTCAGGACCCATCTATGGCAGCTATGAGGTTCTATCTATGCCAGCTTGTCAATCATTCTTTTCCAGCTTGTCAGTCTCTCTATGCCAGCTTGTCAGTTTCTCTATGCCAGCTTTCAGGCTTTCTATTTGCCAGCTTGTTATATGCTTGCTTTTAAGCTCTCTCTATACCAGCTTGACAGTCTCTATGCCAGCTTGTCAATCTCTCTATACCAGCTTGTCAGTCTTTCTATGCCAGCATGTCAGCCACTCTATGCCACCTTGTCAGTCTTTCTATATCAGCTTGTCAGTCTCTCTATGCCAGCTATAAGGTTCTCTCTATGCCAGCTTGTCAGTCTCTCTATGCCACCGTGTCAGACACTCTATGCCAACTTTATGGCTCTTTCTATGCGAGCTTCTCAGTCTCTCTATGCCAAATATGAGGTTCTCTCTATGCCATCTTGTCGTTCTCTCTATGCCAGCGTGTCAGTGTCTCTCTCTATGCCAGCTTGCCATTGTCTCTCTATGCCAGCTTGTCAGTGTCTCTCTATGCCAGCTTGTTAGTGTCTCTCTATGCCAGCTTGTCAATGTCTCTCTTTTGCAGCTTGTCAGTGTCTCTCTATATTAACCTGTTCAGTGTCTATCTATGCCAGCTTGTCAGTGTCTATGTATGCCAGCTTGTCAATGTCTCTCTATGCACGCTTTTCAGTGTCTCTCTATGCCAACTCGTCAGTGTCTCTCTCTATCACAGCTTGACAGTGTCTCTATATTCCAGCTTTTCAGTGTCTCTCTAGGCCAGCTTGTCAGTGTCCCTCTACACCAGCTTGTCAGTGTCTTTGTATGCCAGCTTGTCAGTGTCTATGTATGCCAGCGTGTCAGTGTCTCTCTATGCCAGCTTATTAGTGTCTCTCTATGCCAGCGTGTCAGTGTCTCTCTATGCCAGCTTGTTAGTGTCTCTCTATGCCAGCTTGTCAGTGTCTCTCTATGCCAGCTTGTTAGTGTCTCTCTATGCCAGCTTGTCAGTGTCTCTCTATGCCAGCTTGTCAGTGTCTCTCTATGCAAGCATGTCAGTGTCTCTCTATGCCAGCTTGTCAGTGTCTCTCTATGCCAGCTTGTCAGTGTCTCTCTATGCCAGCTTGTCAGTGTCTCTCTATGCCAGCTTGTCAGTGTTACGTCCGTTGATCCAAATGTGTTTTACTTTATTGTCCTCTCATGTTCTCCGTCGACTTGTCACTCCATCTTTCACTCCGTCTTCTCTCTATCTTCCTCTCTCTCCCTTTCCCTCTCCCTCTCTCTCTGCTTCTTTTTCTCTGTCTCCCTCTTTCTTTCCCTCTCTCACTCTCCATCACACTCTCTCTCTCCTCCCTCTCTCTCCCACTCTCTCTCCCTCCCTCTCTCTCCCTCTCTCTCTCTCCCTCTCCCTCTTTCTCTTCCGTCCTCCATTCCCTCTCTCCCTCTCCATCTCCCGCTCTCTCTGTCACTCTCTCTCTCTCTCTCTCTGTTGTTGAACCCAATATGAAAAAATAGCTTACGTCCACCTCGTGGCGACATAAACTCACTGCCGGAAGTTGATGAGTTCAGTTGAGATAATCCTTTTATAGACTCACCGGTAATGGCGGTAAACTGGTGCATCATCTGAAACAAGCAGACGGCAAGCTTTTCAATAATACCAAAATATGTGATGAACATACGGCATTACATCCACCCACATCTGTGACAAGCAGACGCCTCCACATCCACCCACGTTTGTGACAGACGCCACCACATCCACTTACGTTTGTGACAGACGCCACCACATCCACCCAAGTTCGTGACAGACGCCACCACATCCACCCACGTTTGTGACAGATGCCACCACATCCACCCACCATTGGGCGATATCAGGACGCATAAACCAGTGCTTGGATGAATGTGTGCGTCTGTATGTACCTACGCTAGGTTTGTGCGCCCTGAGACGCTAGCCCAACTAAAGTGCAATGGAAGGGCCTCACCATGAGGGCGCGTGTGAAAGTTGTGCAAGAGTGTGACTGTAGGACAGAGTCAAATGAAAGAGAGTGAGGTGAGAGGGGAGAGCAGAGTTGCCCCCAGGGTGAGATGCCCTCCCCAGTGCTTGGATTTTTTTTTTCGCTTAGATGTTTGCCTCACAAGTTTCTATTGGCGAAGGCGCGCCATTTTCCACCCCAGACCGTAGTCCATTGGTTTTTGTTTTGTTTTGAAAAATTCTTTATTGCACAATTTTAAAACAAAATGTTGTGTGATGTGAAATGAAGTGAGGTGAAAATTCCCATGAGAGGAAACGTGAGATGGTGGGAGTTACACTTTGTGAGGTGAAAGGTGACGTGAGATGGTGGGAGTTACACTTTGTGAGGTGAAAGGTGACGTGAGATGGTGGGAGCTACACTTTGTGAGGTGAAAGGTGACGTGAGATGGTGGGAGTTACACTTTGTGAGGTGAAAGGTGACGTGAGATGGTGGGATTTACACTTTGTGAGGTGAAAGGTGACGTGAGATGGTGGGAGCTACACTTTGTGAGGTGAAAGGTGACGTGAGATGGTGGGAGTTACACTTTGTGAGGTGAAAGGTGACGTGAGATGGTGGGAGCTACACTTTGTGAGGTGAAAGGTGACGTGAGATGGTGGGAGTTACACTTTGTGAGGTGAAAGGTGACGTGAGATGGTGGGAGTTACACTTTGTGAGGTGAAAGGTGACGTGAGATGGTGGGAGTTACACTTTGTGAGGTGAAAGGTCACATAAATTTATTTGTGAAAGCATAAATGAATGTACATGTAAATGAATGCCAAAATAAAGTAATGCACATGTGTACTTGCTGATACATACCTATTCATTTTGCACATACATATATCTTTTCACACCCACAGGCACATATATATATATATATACACATGCGCGCACACATATATACGTATATGCATATATACCCACTCATGCTTACACCCATGTATACATACATACATACATGCGTTCATCCGTCTATCCATCCATCCCTCCATACATACATACGTACACACACACATACACACATACACGCACATATATATGTACATATGTGTACATGAATAAACTTACGTACCCACATACATATATGCAGCATGAGTATATATCCGTACATACATATTTGCTTATACACACACATTTGCATGTGTGTATATATATATATATATATAAGTATTATATTATTCCAAAAAAGCTATATAGTCATAAAGGTTTTGTGTACTTGTACAGTAGTCAAAGGGGTGAGTAATGTATGGCCTACATGAGAACCATCCGTAGTCCATTGGGCGATATCAGGACGCATAAATCAGTGCTTGGATGCATGTGTGCATCTGTATGTACCTATGCTAGGTTTGTGCGCCCTCAGAAGCTAGCCCAACCAAAGTGCAATGGAGGGCCTAACCATGAGGGTGTAACATGAGCGTGCCTGGTGAATATTAGGAAGCACAAACAATTTGGGTTATTTTGTCTCGGACATGCGGCAGGTAAGATCTACCATATCTGACTATAGCGTAATGTTATTCAATCCAAACATTAAAATTATGTCACCTTTTCGAATGAAGGAAAATGTTTTCATGTATTATGTCCCATACAAAACATCCCCGGTTCACATTCGTCTATAACTTCTACACGACAGCCACTCACCACCCACACAACAGCCACACGATATTCACACGCAAGCCACATGACAGCCACGCGACAGCCACACAACAGCCACACGACAACCACACGACAGCCCCAGAAGAGCCACACGACAGCCTCAGAAGAGCAACACGACAGCCACACGACAGCCACACACAACAGCCACACGACAGCCACAAGACAGCCACACAAGAGCCACACAAGAGCCACACAAGAGCCACACGACAGCCACACAAGAGCCACACAACAGTCACACAACAGCCACACGTCCTCCAGACAAGAGCGACACATGAGCCACAGAGGAGCCACATGACAGCCACACAACAGCCACGTGACAGTCACATGACAGTCGCATGACAGTCACACAACAGCCACACAACAGCCCACGACAGCCACACGACAGACATTCAAGAACCACACGACAGACATTCAAGAACCACACGACAGCCACACGACAGACAATCAAGAACCACACGACAGCCACACGTCAGCTACACAAGAGACACACGAGTGCAACACAATACCCCACAATATTACCACAAACACACCAATGGCACTATACACACCACTACCCCACATCCCACTCTAACACCATACACACGCCACTATCACACGCTGCAGACCTGTTTAGACACATGTGACCAGAGCTGATGATACAACTGTTAATACATAACTGGCATCTTATCACACGTGTTGACACTCCTAGCATGTAGACAGATAACTTTCGGAGAACATTTCTAACAATAATCCTGACCTGTTTGAGGACCCGTCGCTGTTTGTTCGCCGCCTGGCGTCTGCTATCGATGTCCAAAAACGTTGGGATAGAATAGAATGGCACCATTGGGTAGATGTCCTTTGGCGGTGTTGAGTGATATGGTGCCGCCTATGAGAGATTCAAGTAATAGCAGATGCAATCAACAGGGATAGTCCAAGTATCAGACAGTAATCGTGACCATAAACAGATGGTGCAATAAACGTGACCATAAACAGGCAGTACAATAAACTTGGCCATACAGTACAATAGACGTGGCCATAAGCAGACATTTCACTAATCGGGGCCAAAGTCAAGCATACACTAAACGTGACCACAATCAACCATACACTAAACGTGACCACAATCAACCATACACTAAACGTGACCACAATCAACCATACACTAAACGTGACCACAATCAACCATACACTAAACGTGACCACAGTCAACCATACAGTAAACGTGACCACAACCAACCATACACTAAACGTGACCACAATCAACCATACAGTAAACGTGACCACAATCAACCATACACTAAACGTGACCACAATCAACCATACAGTAAACGTGACCACAACCAACCATACAATAAACGTGACCACAATCAACCATACATTAAACGTGACCACAATCAACCATACACTAAACGTGACCACAATCAACCATACACTAAACGTGACCACAATAAACCATACACTAAACGTGACCACAATCAACCATACACTAAACGTGACCACAATCAACAATACACTAAACGTGTCCATAAACAGACCAACAATAACAGGGACCATAAACAAATCGTACAATACACGTGGCACGTGCACGCCAGAGTCTACCGCACGTGAGCCACGTGCGGACAGCATCCGGAGTTGGGCAGTCTTGTATTCTGTTCGTTCGTGGAGCTTGAATTTTCAGCGCCTAAACTGTAACTCTCTCCTCGCCGATGCGAGCACCTTTTCTGATAGCTCCGCGTCAGGTTGAGCGGTTCAGAGCAGGCAGCTCCCAGGAGACGACACAAATGCAGCAAACAGTTTTTGTATTGCATGTTCTGTACCCCCGACGAGGGCTAGTCTCCAAGAGATACCGCACAACATTTGGAGGTGCTCATCAAACAACATGCCCAATCCATCTGATCTTGGCTCTCTGCTCCCTCGTATTCATACCTGGCATCTTTGATATGCTAAGGATCTATTCACGTTATTCTGCCAGCCGATCTTGAGCAGCCTGGTGAGACAGTTCACGTGCAAATGGTTGAGTTTCCTGACGTCTGCTAGTTTCCTGACATGTCTGTTAGTTTCCTGACATGTCTGTTAGTTTCCTGACATGTCTGTTAGTTTCCTGAGATGTCTGTTAGTTTCCTGACATGTCTGTTAGTTTCCTGACATGTCTGTTAGTTTCCTGACATGTCTGTTAGTTTCCTGACATGTCTGTTAGTTTCCTGAGATGTCTGTTAGTTTCCTGAGATGTCTGTTAATTTCCTGACATGTCTGTTAGTTTCCTGACATGTCTGTTAGTTTCCTGACATGTCTGTTAGTTTCCTGACATGTCTGTTAGTTTCCTGACATGTCTGTTAGTTTCCTGACATGTCTGTTAGTTTCCTGACATGTCTGTTAGTTTCCTGACATGTCTGTTAGTTTCCTGAGATGTCTGTTAGTTTCCTGACATGTCTGTTAGTTTCCTGACATGTCTGTTAGTTTCCTGACATGTCTGTTAGTTTCCTGTCATGTCTGTTAGTTTCCTGACATGTCTGTTAGTTTCCTGAGATGTGTAGCAGAGTCCAGGTTTCCACTGGGGTTATTATTTCTAGATTGTTACAGTATGTATCCACATCATTCACGACCACACACAGCAGATAACTTAGCACGCAGCAGGTGGCATATTTACTACATCATATTCATACAACAACTATTACAGTGCGTGCAATGAAATTACAAGCAGTACAAGAAATACATCTTAACTAAATAAATACTCGGAGTTTATAAGCACAAGCTATTGATGTTTCTGCACACTAATCCAACCCAGTTCTAGCCGCACACTCCCCTTACCTTATCTGCACCCCTAACAGACTCTCAAAAACTCGTCCTCCCGTTTGTATTCTGTGCATTCACTCACACTCAGATCCCCTCAGGCGGGTGATCTGGACATAATACATTCAATCTATTCAATGTATACTCACATATGATGACACACTCAATCGATCTGCATGTACACCCACTCTGGAACATACATCGTTCCCTCGGTGTCTACACACCATACACACATCCAGATCTCTCCTAGACGATCTGTCCACTCGTGTAACTCTTCAGAACATACATCGTTCACAAGGTGTCCTTTCACGTACAACACACATTCGAGTCTCTACTAGACACAGGGCGCCCAACACATACCTTATAGAGCGACTGGCCAAGACTCAACGACGTATGCTGGTTCAGCAACCCTGTTCTATCACTAACATTCGTAAAACAGCATATCAATCACTCTTCTATTGTCGGTAAGCTAAACAGACTCTTAGCTAAATTATATCTGTCTCACTCTCTCTCACTCTCTCTCTCTCTCTCTCTCTCTCTCTCTCTCTCTCTCTCTCCATGGCCAGTCTGCTTTAGTTAAACTGTCCAGTATAATATAGTCTCAAGCAGTATCAGAGCTATCTAATAGACCTCAGGAGGATGTCTGCTCGAGCCATCCTCTAGTTTGGATCTCCCCCCTTTAGTCGTTATTGGAACGAATCACTCTGAACTCCTGTCACTCAAAATGTCGCACCAAGCCCTGCTGACCTCTGTCTGTCACTAATCTAACACTACCAAATCGGAACGCCAGTGGTCAGCACCTAGCCTCTACCTGCACTAGACACATTCTTTCCCCCTACCTCGTTTTCCTTTGTTGACTTAGTATCGAGACGGAGAGTGACCTTTACGTAGTGTCGAGATGGAGAGTGACCTTGGCGTAGTGTCGAGACGGAGAGTGACCTTGGCACACATTCAGGTACTTTGTTCTCAGAGTCGCTGACAACATCACCCCTGCCCTAAACGCTCATCTCCGGCTGGAACTGTTACACATGTCGGCTAAGTTCGTGACATGTCGGTTAGATTCGTGACATGTCTGTTAGGTTCGTAACATGTCGGCTAGGTTCCTGACATGTCTGTTAGGTTCCTGACATGTATGTTAGCTTCCTGACATGTCGACTAGGTTCCTGACATGTCTGTTAGCTTCCTGACATGTCGGCTAGGTTCCTGACATGTCGGCTAGGTTCCTGACATGTCGGCTAGGTTCCTGACATGTCGGCTAGGTTCCTGACATGTCTGTTAGGTTCCTGAAATGTTGGCTATCTTCCTGACATGTCTGTTAGGTTCCTGACATGTCGGCTAGCTTCCTGACAAGTCGGCTAGTTTCCTGACATGTCTGTTAGGTTCCTAACATGTCGGCTAGCTTCCTAACATGTCGGTTAGGTTCCTAACATGTCGGCTAGGTTCCTGAAATGTCGGCTAGCTTCCTGACATGTCGGCTAGGTTTCTGACATGTCGGCTAGGTTCTTGACATGTCTGCTAGTTTTCTGACATGTCGGCTAGTTTTCCAACATGTCGGCTAGGTTCCTGACATGTCGGCTAGTTTCCTGACATGTCTGTTAGTTTCCTGACATGTCTGTTAGGTTCCTAACGTGTCTGTTTTCTGACAGGTCTGTTTTCTTACATGTCTATTTCCCGACATGGCTGTTAGTTTCTTAACGTGTCTGCTAGTTTCCTGCCATGTCTGTTAGTTTTCTGATGTGTCTGCTAGTTTCCTGACGTGTCTGCAAGTTTTCTGACGTGTCTGCTAGTTTTCTGACGTGTCTGCTAGTTTTCTGACGTGTCTGCTAGTTTCTGACGTGTCTGCTAGTTTCCTGACGTGTCTGCTATAGATTGTCCATGTTTAGCAATGGCATAGAACGGTGGTTAACACCACAACATGATAGATCACAATTTTTGTGGCGACAGTGATTCCCTGCTGCTCCGAAACATTTTCTGTCAGTCCACCAAAAGCGTATTCCTTGCCTTGACAGTTATGTTGTGGATTTCGGAATCGCATTTTGGTTCTTTGGCGACGGACTTCCACGGTAAGTAGATCTACTAACTTTGTGTAGATGTTGGCCTTGTATTATGATGTTTAATTCATAGCATGGCTTCCATGAAGCAGGTACAAGAATTACCTTCGTTATCGTTGTGTTGATGTTTAAAAGAAAGGTAATGAGACCGCATCCATGGGGGTCTGCACGTCCGGCTCTCAACACGTGTTAATGGTGCAGTCATCAGCAAAGAGATCTAAGATGGTTGCTTCTTCCACATTTGTGAGGGACCTTCAGCGCCTCAGATTAAACAGCTGCTCATCATTCCAGTATCTGATCTTCGTGCCAGTGTCACAGGAAACAAGGGAGTAAACGGCATGCTAAAGAGGATTGGGGCCAGCACATGTCCAGCTTGACCCCACTGATGCCTGGGACTGCTGCAGACAGTTCACCACCATTCAGTACGCGGGAGACCTGCAGTTATGAAACTGACGAACAACTCTGATAATTTTCAGGGGCAACCGAATTTTGCAGATTCCGTCCCTGTTGACGGTGTCAAAGGCCTTTGTCATGTCAACAAAATGTTCAAATCTCGATGCCGTTCAGACATTTATCTTGGATTTGACTAACTGCAAATAATCATGTCAACCATCTCGCGACCAGCATACAAACCACATTAGGTGTAGCTCCTTCTCAAGATGAGTTGTTACGGAGTTGAGCAAGACTCAAGCCATATATTTTCCAGTAATATTCATGTTGGAAATTCGCCAGTAGTTATCACAAGGTGGATAATTGCAGCATGTTTCATTCTGAATAGAGCGAAAGAGGAATGTTAGCTTGTTTAGCAACACGTGGCCTCCTGTTTTGTAGAGCCAGGTAGGATTAGCATCTAACACAGGGGCCATGCCGCTGGACAAAATGTTGATTGCTTTCGCGACCTTGTCTGTGCTGGGCTGATTGCCAAGCACGTTCGTATAAACATTAACAAAGTGATCACTAATTAAAACACGCATTTAGACCTTAGCCGCACACACAGCTGGACCCTAGATCCACACACAGCTGGACCCTAGCCATACACACAGCTGGACCTTAGCCCCACACACAGCTCGACCCTAGCTCCACACACAGCTGGACCCTAGCTCCACACACAGCTGGACCCTAGCCATACACACAGCTGGACCCTAGCACCACATACAGCTGGACAGAAGCTCCACACACAGCTGAACCCTAGCCCCACACACAGCTGAACCCTAGCCCCACACACAGCTGGACCCTAGCTCCACATACAGCTAGACCCTAGCCCTACACACAGCTGGACCCTAGCCTCGTACACAGCAGGATCCTAAGCCTACACACAGCTGGACTCTAGCCCCACACATAGCTGAACCCTAGCCCCACACACAGCTGAACCCTAGCCCCACACACAGCTGAACCCTAGCCACACACACAGCTGGACCCTAGCCACACACACAGCTGGACCCTAGCCCCACACACAGCTGGACCCTAGCCCCATCAGAACTGAAACCCTCAGATGCCGTGGATGAATCTCGATTTGATATCAGTGTCAGGATCCATGTGTGCCGAGTGTATGATCCATGTGTGCCGAGTGTAGGATCTATGTGTGCCGAGTGTGGGGATCCATATGTGCCGAGTGTGGGAATCGATCTAGATCGAGTGTGGTGGTCCATGTGGATATTGTGTGTGTCTCCTTGTGTGTGTGTATGTGTATATGTGTGTGTTTGTGATAATGTCTGCAATGTGTGTGTGTTTGTGATAATGTCTACAGTGTGTGTGTGTGTGTGTGTGTGTGTGTGTGTTTGTGATAATGTCTACAATGTGTGTGTGTGTGTTTGTGATAATGTCTACAATGTGTGTGTGTGTGTGTTTGTGATAATGTCTACAATGGGTGTGTGTGTGTTTGTGATACTGTTCACAATGGTGTGTGTGTGTGTGTGTGATAATGTCTACAATATGTGTGTGTGTGTTTGTGATAATTTTCACAATGGTGTGTGTGTGTGTCTGTGTTTATGATAATGTCTACAATATATGTGTGTGTTTGTGATAATGTTCGCAATGGTGTGTGTGTGTGTGTTTGTGTGTTTGTGATAATGTCTACAATATGTGTGTGTGTGTGTGTGTGTGTGTGTGTGTTTGTGATAATGTCTGCAATAGGTGTGTGTATTTGTGATAATGTCTACAATATGTGTGTGTGTTTGTGTTTGTGAAAATGTCTATAATATGTGTGTGTTTGTGATAATATCTACAATGTCTGTGAGTGTGTGTGATAATGTTTTCTATATGTGTGTCTGTTTGTGATAATGTCTACAATGTGTGCGAGTGTGTGTGTGTGTGTGTGTGTGTGTGTGATACTGTCTTCAATTAGAGTGTATGTTTGTGATACTGTCTACAATTCGTGTGTGTGTATGTGTGTGTGTTTGTGATAATATCTAGAATATGTCTGTGTTTTTGTGATAATATGTACAATGTGTGTGTGTGTCTGTGTTTGTGATATTGTCTACAATGTGTGTGTGTGTGAGTGTGTGTGTTTGGGATATCTACAATGTGTGTGTGTGTGTATGATTTTGTCTACAATGTGTGTGAGTGTGTATGTGTTTGTGTACTATATGTCTGTGTGTGACGACACGAGTCTGTGTTAGCGCGTGCATGTCGGTGTGTATGTGTGTGTGTTTGGGTGTTCGTGACTGTGCGTCTGTGTGTGTGTACA
Organism: Ariolimax columbianus; assembly: GCA_036924085.1. Classification (NCBI taxonomy): domain Eukaryota; kingdom Metazoa; phylum Mollusca; class Gastropoda; order Stylommatophora; family Arionidae; genus Ariolimax; species Ariolimax columbianus. The sequence goes on along the minus strand of JAVGWX010000006.1, from coordinate 117,515,125 downwards.
TACATATGCATGCCACTTGTGTACTTACGCGGACTTGATGTAACGCAACTCACCCGCCCTCTGAAGATTCTCAGACCAGGTAGACCCTGGTCGTTCAAGGCAATCGGCCCCATGTAACGCTTCCTAGGCACGTAGTGTTTGCCTAGGACCTTGCTGTAAAGCTTCTCTCCAACCAGGTTCGTGTCTGGAATGTCAGCCTCACCCCGAGCGTGTTTTTCTTCCTTGTCCTTAATTCGCGATTCCTCTAGTTGTCTCTCCTGTACAATTTAAAACAAAGACAATTTAAAGCGAACACAATTGTAAAAGAGATACAAGGGTCAATCGAGCCAACGCCAGGGAAGCCCTGGAAATACCGTTCGTGGTACCCAGACATAACTTGAGAACACTGCCCGAGAGGTTTATTTCATTGAACGGGTCATTGTTCTGAATTCTCAAACAATACAGTTTAAAACTGTCCAGCCAAAATGGTTACCTTCCCATGATTTCTACTAAGAATCCCACGACCTTCAAGGTCACATAGTAGGTTCAATTACAAGCTGTCCTTTCTCTAGCGGCACGCTAGTTCAAGGAAAGTTGAGGGGAATAAACTCTAGACAAACAGAGGTCAATGACCGGTGCGGGACGTTTAGAATAGAAGCTGTGGGATGAGAGTTCTAGAGAAAGAGCAGAGAAGAGAAGACTACCGTGCAGTTAGTAGGTAGGATATAGACCAGAGCAGAAGCTAGAATAGACTACAGAACATAGCCAGTGTGTATGAAGGATAGAGAGATAGACATATACGTCACCGAAACAGACCAACTCTGAGAGGCAACGAGAGACCACGCACGTGTAAGAATCTATCTGTGTATGAGGTGTTGTTTGAGTCGTCTCTAGCACAAGTCACACTTCATACCGACTCTAAGTCCCAGAGTGGCATTCGTCTGCATTCTCGTCAGAGGGAGACGTGTTGCTTCAATACGAGGCTGCCTTCCCTGACAACACGTCGTAAGACATGTGTTACCCTTGGCCTGACAACCACAGTAACATGACCACTGTCTTCTGTCATAGGCACGTGAACAGCTGCAGTCGCCGAGTTCCTGACTACAGATGACGAAGTAGAATAACCAGCAGATCTGATCACTGTAGACATCTTCCTGACGTTGAGACGAGACAAGAGGCTCAGAAGACATCTACGTTGTACAAGCTGTGAGGTGGGACATAAAGCCACCAGACGAGCGAGGACAGAGAGATTAGGACTGAGAACAAGTAGCTAGACAACATTGAATCAACACAAAGGGTGGAATAGAACAATTTGCTAGAGCCGACCAAATGATAGAACTCTGGGTAAATATTACTGCAAGAGACAGACCTGTGCTAATTGCACGCAAGTCTTGACAGTCATTACAGTAAGCTAGAGAAGTGCTGATAACAAAACTCTTTACGATTCTTATGTTTAGTATTACTATTATAATGTGTATGATGAGCAACAAATAAACATTCTTTGTTTTACTGTTGTTAAAAGAATTGTTTGTGGTTTAATTGAGTAAGTGTGAGTTAAGGTGTGATAGTGGTAAGGGAGTAAGTTAGTAATAAGAGATGATAGAATAAAGGGGCAGGAACGGAGGGGGTAGAATGGGGGTGTTGGAATAAGTGGGGGTAGGATAAGTGGGGGTAGGATAAGTGGGGGTAGGATAAGTGGGGGTAGGATACGGGGTGATAGATTAAGTTGGGGTAGGATAAGTGGGGGTAGGATAAGTGGGGGTAGGATAAGTGGGGGTAGGATACGGGGTGATAGATTAAGTTGGGGTAGAACCTGCGACATAGACATAATTAGTGCTGTGACATGGGCAATAACGTTAACCCTGTCAACATAATTTACAGTCAACATAATTTACAGTCAACATAATTTACAGTCAACATAATTTACAGTCAACATAATTTACAGTCAACATAATTTACAGTCAACATAATTTACAGTCAATACAATTTACAGTCAATACAATTTACAGTCAATACAATTTACAGCAAACACAAAATACAGCGAGAACAATTTACAAGTGAACACAGTTTACACTTAACACAATTTACAACAGACAAAATGTACACGTTTGTGGCGTATTGACGAATTTTCAAAATTTGCCTTAAATGTTGAAAAGGACTCTCTGGCTAACTGCCTACTGTCTCTGGCTAAGTGCCCGTTATCTCTGGTTAAGTACCTGCGGTCTCTGGCTAAGTGCCTGCGGTATCTGGCTAAGTGCCTGTTGTCTCTGGCTAACTGCCTGCGGTATCTTGCTAAGTGCCTGTTGTCTCTGGCTAAGTGTCCGTTATCTCTGGTTAAGTACCTGCGGTCTCTGGCTAAGTGCCTGTTGCCTCTGGCTAAGTGTCTGCCGTCTCTGGCTAAGTGCCTGTTGTCTCTGGCTAACTACCTGCTGTCTCTGGCTAACTACCTGCTGTCTCTGGCTAACTACCTGCAGTCTCTGGCTAACTACCTGCTGTCTCTGGCTAACTGCCTGCGGTCTCTAGCTAATTGCCTGCTGTCTCTGGCTAACTACATGCTGTCTCTGGCTAATTGCCTGCTGTCTTTGGCTAATTGCCTGCTATCTCTGGCTAACTGCCTGGTGTCTCTGTCCTTGTGAGGCGATCACCTGATTTCTAATACACAGAAGGCCACTTATGAGGCGAGAACCTCTCAGACACCTGGGCATTTGTGCTTCTTACCTTTCTGCTGTAGCGGCCCTACCGTTGCGTACACACCTGGGTATTACAGTCAAGAACTTATCTGAGCGTACACACCTGGATATTACAGTCAAGAGCTAATCTGAGCGTACACACGTGAGTATTACAGTCAAGAACTTATCTGACTGTACACACGTGGATATTACATTCAAGATCTTGTCTGAGTGTACACACGTGGGTATTACATTCAAGAACTTGTCTGAGTGTGCACACTTGGGTATTACATTCAAGAACTTGTCTGAGTGTGCACACTTGGGTATTACAGTCAATAACTTATCTGAGCGTACACGCTAGTATTCCGAACAGAAAGCACACACGTTTGTACACACACAGAAATGGGAGACTTTACGAGTACTTCCAGCTACATACACAGCAATAACATACATGGGAGACTTCACGAGTACTTACAGCTACATACACAGCAATAACATACATGGGAGACTTCACGAGTACTTACAGCTACATACACAGCACTAACAGACATTCACAGAGAGAACGAATTCCCCCTCTCTTGTGTCAGTGTTGTCCTTGATGTATTCGTAGATGATTCTCTCCATCAGTCGCATCCACACCAGCACGCGCACATCCACACCAGCGCGTGCACATCCACACTGAGACCAGGTGGATACCGATATCTGAACCACATTACCTTACGATGCTCTGAGATGTGTCTGCGGATCATGTAGCAGGCAGACTTCCAGTGAGGGCAATGTCCGTTGTGCAAAGTGAAGAGCGTTCTGGCAGAGGCACACCTGAGGATGTCCTTGGGGATGCGAGACAGCGTGTTAGGCTCCCTGTGGATTATATAGCTTCATTAAATGCATCCATGTTTATTCAGGTTTCTGCGTGATGGAGTTTCATGCCTCGTGTCGAATCCTCTTTTGTGGTCTCTAGCGAAATTGTGTGGCATGTTTCAGTGTAACTACGCCTAATGGGGAATACAATAGATCTACCTTTCTCTTCCCTCCCCCGCCCGCCGTCCCACACACCATTCTGCTCGTTGCTTGAAGGAAGGTTGGGCATTGTCGTCGTGTTCCTTGCGGTTTTGGGATCAGTGTGGTTGTTTACTCACATACAGACTTGTTTACTGAAGACGAGAGTGGGGGAGAGTGTGGGGAGAGTGTGGGGAGAGTGTGGGGAGAGTGTGGGGAAAGTGTGAGGAGAGTGTGGGGAGAGTTTGGGGAGAGTGTGGGGAGAGTGTGGGGAGAGTGGGGGGAGAGTGTGGGGAGAGTGTGGGGAGAGTGGGGGGAGAGTGTTGGAAGAGTGGGGGAGAGAGTGTGGAGAAAGTGTGGGGAGAGTGTGGGGAGAGTAGGGGGAGAGTGTGGAGAAAGTGTGGGGAGAGTGTGGGAAGAGTGTGGGGAGAGTGTGGGGAGAGTGTGGGGAGAGTGGGGGGGAGAGTGTGGAGAAAGTGGGGGGAGAGTGTGGGGAGAGTGGGGGGAGAGTGTGGAGAAAGTGTGGGGAGAGTGTGGGGAGAGTGGGGGGGGAGAGTGTGGGGGAGAGTGTGAAGAAAGTGTGGGGAGAGTATGGGGAAAGTAGGGGGGGAGAGGGTTGGTGAGAGTGGGGGGGAGAGTGTGGAGAAAGTGTGGGGAGAGTGTGGGGAGAGTGGGGGAGGAGAGTGGGGGGAAGAGTGGTAGGGAGAGTGGTGGGGAGAGTGTGGAGAAAGTGTGGGGAGAGTGTGGGGAGAGTGGGGGGAGAGTGTGGAGAAAGTGTGGGAGAGTGTGGGGGAGAGTGTGGGGAGAGTGTGGGGAGAGTGTCGGGAGAGTGTGGGGAGAGTGTGGAGAAAGTGTTGGGAGAGTGTGGGGAGAGTGGGGGGAGAGTGTGGGGAGAGTGTGGGGAGAGTGGGGGGAGAGTGGGGGGAGAGTGTGGAGAAAGTGTGGGGAGAGTGTGGAGAAAGTGTAGGGAGAGTGTGGGGAGAGTGTGGGGAGAGTGGGGGGAGAGTGGGGGGAGAGTGTGGAGAAAGTGTGGGGAGAGTGTGGAGAAAGTGAAGGGAGAGTGTGGGGAGAGTGTGGGGAGAGTGGGGGGAGAGTGGGGGGAGAGTGTAGGGAGTGTGTGGGGAGAGTGTGGGAGAGTGGGGGGGAGAGTGGGGAGGGGGGAGAGTGTGGAGAAAGTGTGGGGAGAGTGTGGGGAGAGTGGGGGGGAGAGTGTGGAGAAAGTGTGGGGGAGAGTGTGGGGGAGAGTGTGGGGAGAGTGTGGGGAGAGTGTGGGGAGAGTTGGGGGAGAGTGTTGAGAGAGTGTGGGGAGAGTGGGGGTAGAGTGTGGGGAGAGTGGGGGGAGAGTGTGGAGAAAGTGTGGGGAGAGTGTGGAGAAGTGTGGGGAGAGTGTGGGGAGAGTGTGGGGGAGTGTGTGGTTAGAGTGGGGAGAGAGTGTGGGGGAGAGTGGGGGGAGAGTGTGGGGAGAGTGGGGAGAAAGTGTGGGGAGAGTGTGGGGAGAGTGTGGGGAGAGTGGAGGGAGAGTGGGGGGAGAGTGTGGGGAGAGTGTGGGGAGAATCGGGGGGGGGAGTGTGGGGGAGAGTGTGGGGAGAGTGTGGGGAGAGTGGGGGGAGAGTGTGGGGAGAAAGTGGGGAGAGTGTGGGGAGAGCGTGGGGAGACTGTGGGGAGAGAGGGGGAGAGTGTGGGGAGAGTGTGGGGAGAGTGGGGAGGAGAGTGTGGGGAGAGTGTGAGGAGAGTGTGGAGAGAGTATGGGGAGAGTGTTGGAGAGTGTGGGGAGAGTGGGGGGAGAGTGTGGGGAGAGTGTGGGGAGAGTATGGGGAGAGTGTTGGAGAGTGTGGGGAGAGTAGGGGGAGAGTGTGGGGAGAGTGTGGGGAGAGTATGGGGAGAGTGTTGGAGAGTGGGGGGAGAGTGTAGGGAGTGTGTGGGGAGAGTGGGGGGAGAGTGTGGAGAAGTGTGGGGAGAGTGTGGGGGAGAGTGGGGGGGGGGAGAGTGGGGAGAAGTGTGGGGGAGAGTGGGGGGGGAGAGTGTGAGGAGAGTTGGGGGAGAGTGTGGAGAAGTGTTGAGAGAGTGTGGGGAGAGTGGGGGTAGAGTGTGGGGAGAGTGAGGGGAGAGTGTGGTTAGAGTGGGGGGAGAGTGTGGGGAGAGTGGGGGGAGAGTGTGGAGAAAGTGTGGGGAGAGTGTGGAGAAGTGTGGGGAGAGTGTGAGGAGAGTGTGGGGAGAGTGGAGGGAGAGTGGGGGGAGAGTGTGGGGAGAGTGTGGGGAGAATCGGGGGGGGGAGTGTGGGGGAGAGTGTGGGGAGAATGTGGGGAGAGTGGGGGGAGGTGTGGGGAGAAAGTGGGGATAGTGTGGGGAGAGCGTGGGGAGAGTGTGGGGAGAGAGGGGGAGAGTGTGGGGAGAGTGGGGAGGAGAGTGTGGGGAGAGTGTGGGGAGAGTGTGGAGAGAGTATGGGGAGAGTGTTGGAGAGTGTGGGGAGAGTGGGGGGAGAGTGGGGGGAGAGTGTGGGGAGAGTATGGGGAGAGTGTTGGAGGGTGTGGGGAGAGTGGGGGGAGAGTGTATGTGGGGAGAAGGTGGGGAGAGTGTGCGGAGAGTGGGGGGAGAGTGGGGGGAGAGTGTGGGGAGAGTGTGGGGAGAGTGGGGGAGAGTGGGGGGAGAGTGTGGGGAGAGTGGGGGGAGAGTGTGGGGAGAGTGTGGGGAGAGTGTGGGGAGAGTGTGGGGGAGAGTGTGGGGAGAGTGTCGGGAGAGTCGGGGGTGGAGTGTAGAGAGAGTGTGGGGAGAGTGTGGGGGAGTGGGGGGGAGAGTGTGGGGAGAGTGTAGGGAGAGTGGGGGGAGAGTATGGGGAGAGTGTGGGAGAGTGTGGGGAGAGTGGGGGGAGAGTGTGGGGAGAGTGAGGGGAGAGTGTGGTTAGAGTGGGGGGAGAGTGTGGGGAGAGTGGGGGGAGAGTGTGGAGAAAGTGTGGGGAGAGTGTGGAGAAAGTGTGGGGAGAGTGTGAGGAGAGTGTGGGGAGAGTGGAGGGAGAGTGGGGGGAGAGTGTGGGGAGAGTGTGGGGAGAATCGGGGGGGGGAGTGTGGGGAGAGTGTGGGGAGAATGTGGGGAGAGTGGGGGGAGAGTGTGGGGAGAAAGTGGGGATAGTGTGGGGAGAGCGTGGGGAGAGTGTGGGGAGAGAGGGGGAGAGTGTGGGGAGAGTGGGGAGGAGAGTGTGGGGAGAGTGTGGGGAGAGTGTGGAGAGAGTATGGGGAGAGTGTTGGAGAGTGTGGGGAGAGTGGGGGGAGAGTGGGGGGAGAGTGTGGGGAGAGTATGGGGAGAGTGTTGGAGGGTGTGGGGAGAGTGGGGGGAGAGTGTAGGGAGAGTGTGGGGAGAAGGTGGGGAGAGTGTGCGGAGAGTGGGGGGAGAGTGGGGGGAGAGTGTGGGGAGAGTGTGGGGAGAGTGGGGGAGAGTGGGGGAGAGTGTGGGGAGAGTGGGGGGAGAGTGTGGGGAGAGTGTGGGGAGAGTGTGGGGAGAGTGTGGGGGAGAGTGTGGGGAGAGTGTCGGGAGAGTCGGGGGTGGAGTGTAGAGAGAGTGTGGGGAGAGTGTGGGGGAGTGGGGGGGAGAGTGTGGGGAGAGTGTAGGGAGAGTGGGGGGAGAGTATGGGGAGAGTGTGGGAGAGTGTGGGGAGAGTGGGGGGAGAGTGTGGGGAGAGTGTGGGGAGAGTGTGGGGAGAGTGGGGGGGGAGTGTGGGGAGAGTGGAGGAAGACTGTGGGGAAAGTGTGGGGCGAGTGGGGGGAGAGGGGGGGAGAGTGAGGGGAGAGTGGGGGGGAGAGTGTGGGGAGAGTGTGGGGAGAGTGTGGGGGAGAGTGTGGGGAGAGTGTAGGGAGAGTCGGGGGAGAGTGTGCGGAGAGTGTCGGGAGAGTCGGGGGGGGGAGTGTGGAGAGAGTGTGGGGAGAGTGTGGGGAGAGTGTGGGGGAGAGTGTGGGGAGAGTGTCGGGAGAGTGTCGGGAGAGTCGGGGGGGAGTGTAGAGAGAGTGCAGATAAGGGGAGGGGAGTGTGCGGCTAGAAATGGGTTGGATTAGTTGGGAGCAACATCAATAGCTTATGCCTATGAACTCCATGTATCTATTTAGTTAACTTGTATTTCTTATATTGTTGTAATCACATTGCACTCACTTGAATAGTTGTTGAATGAGTATGATAAAATAAATATGCCACCTGCTGCGTGCTATGTTGTTTGCTGTGTGCGGTCATGAATTATGTGGATAAAAATGTAACATTATTGATAGTGGAAACCTGGACTCTGCTACAGCCAACACCCACACAGACCACATAAACTAACACTCACACAACAAAACCACATGAGCCAATAATCCCACAACACCACCACATGAGCCAACACTAACACGACCACAATAGCCATTACTAACATTCCCACATGAGCCAACACCCACACAGACCACATAAACTAACACTCACACAACATAACCACATCAGCCAACACTCACACAACACAACCACATGAGCTAACACCCACACAGACCACATAAACTAACACTCACACAACATAACCACATCAGCCAACACTCACATAACACAACCACATGAGCCAACACCCACACAGACCACATAAACTAACACTCACACAACATAACCACATCAGCCAACACTCACACAACACAACCACATGAGCCAACACCCACACAGACCACATAAACTAACACTCACACAACATAGCCACATGAGCCAATGATCACACAAGACAACCACATGAGATAATACTCACTCTAAATCAGCAAATATGTTCGGTAGCGGCTTCCAGACCTCACCAAACGTGCCGATATAGATGCAGCCTATGGTCCAGAGACGGACAGTAAGGTCAAGGCTAGAGGTTAGTATCAGCTTCTTTTCCTCCACAATCTCCACGGACACGACGGCATGCGTGTGGCACCTGATGCTGCTCAGCTGACGACAGAAAGACCTCCAACCCTTCAACTCAATGATAGCAGCGCTACATGATACCAACCCCTTCAACTACTACAACTGTTGTTAAACCATCTCTATTACATCGGAGGGACGTGATGATGATGTCAGGTGAGTCATGGACATGACGGGCACACTTAACGATGTCGGATAAATGTGGGAAAGTACTTCTCGTTTGTGTTGAGTGAGGTAGTTGAAACCCATGCTGTGAACGTACATCTGAACAGTTCTCTACGTTTTCTTCTAAATCAGTTTTAAGCGTCTTTGTTTCATTTGTGCGAAAAAACTAGCTGTCACCCGCTCCATTAACATCAAATCGACATCACAAAACTAAACAAAACTGCATTGCACTAACATTTGAAACACACTTTGAAAGTTTTGAATGTAACACTCTCATTCCGGCTGGCCTCATTTGTGGTTAGTTGGCTGTGACAAAAAATAGCACCGCGACGCCCGTCTCCTAGCTTCCAAAATACCTAATTCTTAAACTGTGTTAGGCAACCAGCTTACTTTTCCAATACGAACTGATCAATTGACTTTTGCACTTCTTGCGTTTACTAACATGTCACTTAGCGTGAACAAAAACGACCATTACGATTTCAAGTTCTCATTTATTTAACATCTGTTTTATGCAAAAGGATGTCTTCTCTAATTCTTCAAAACAGCTTGGGGTCGCTCAACCTATCCTGTCTATTCTAACTCTTCGCTACCGCCCATAATACCAATACTGAACCACTAGAGCAGGGATTTGCTTTCATTCCTTGCCATTAATTTACAGTCAACTCAGGATAATTTCTAAAGTCATATGTGACGTCATGCCGACCAATCACACTGTGACCACCAAGCTTTAGCTCTGCAGACAAGATGGACGCGCGATGTCTGCGGGCCGTGACCTGAGGACTGAATCAGCGCTAGCTCTGCAGACAAGATGGACGCGCGATGTCTGTGGGTCGTGACCTGAGGACTGAATCAGCGCTAGCTCTGCAGACAAGATGGATGCGCGATGTCTGTGGGTCGTGACCTGAGGACTGAATCAGCGCTAGCTCTGCAGACAAGATGGATGCGCGATGTCTGTGGGTCGTGACCTGAGGACTGAATCAGCGCTAGCTCTGCAGACAAGATGGACGCGCGATGTCTGTGGGTCGTGACCTGAGGACTGAATCAGAGCACACTGGCTAGGCCTGCTCCCTGCTCGCCTACAGAAATGTAAAGCTAGATACTAAGAGAGAGCTCAAACATAAAACAGCCTTTACATGTCTTTCTCTTCTAGCTTCACCACAAACAGTTCTTCTTCTTCTTCTTCTTCTTCTTCTTCTTCCTCTTCTTCTTGTTCCTGTTCTTCTTCTTCTTCCTCTTCTTCTTCTTCTTCTTCTTCTTCTTCTTCTCCTTCCTGTTCTTCTTCTTCTTCTTCTTCTTCTTCTTCTTCTTCTTCTTCTTCTTCTTCTTCTCCTTCTTCTTCTTATTCTTCTTCTTCTTCTTCTTCTTCTTCTTCTTCTTCTTCTTCTTCTTCTTCTCCTTCTTCTGTTCTTCTTCTTCTTCTTCTCCTTCTTCTTCTTCTTCTTCTTCTTCTTCTTCTTCTTCTTCTTCTTCTTCTTCTTCTTCTTCTCCTTCTTCTTCTTCTTCTTCTTCTTCTCCTTCTTCTTCTTCTCCTTCTTCTTCTTCTTCTTCTTCTTCTTCTTCTTCTTCTTCTTCTTCTTCTCCTTCTTCTTCTTCTTCTTCTTCTTCTTCTTCTTCTTCTTCTTCTTCTTCTCCTTCTTCTTCTTCTTCTTCTTCTTCTCCTTCTTCTCCTTCTTCTTCTTCTTCTTCTTCTTCTTCTTCTTCTCCTTCTTCCTCTTCTTCTTCTTCTTCTTCTTCTTCTTCGTTCGTTCTCAATCTCCCACTGCCAAACCCTGAAAGGGCTTAAGTAGCAGAATGTAGTCCAGAGAACGGAATGCGTTGTGTTGTAGTTTACAGCTTGGCTGCGATATTTGCACCTTTCTGTCCAACACATCCGACTTCAGCAAGCATTTTTTTTAGTACCGGGTTAGCATTCCCTCTTCGATCGCTTCTCCTTAGCCAGTCTGCCCTGCTGCAGCCTGTTATCCAGGATCACCGCGTGGAGGTGTAGAAGGGTCTTGGTAGCTCTAGTTCGCTGGCCCTGACGCTAGCAGTCAGCTATGGGTCGCTGACCACTGCAGCTCATGTGCTGCTCAGCATCTTGATCCCCACAAAAAGTTCGACCTAACTACACTTAGCCGCGAGAATGTCACAGTCAGGACCAGTCGGGGAGATCACACGCTAGACGTCAGGACCAGTGGAGAGAAATCGCATGCTCGACGCCAGGACCAGTCGGGGAGATCACACGCTCGACGCCAGGGCCAGTCGGGGAGATCACAAGCTCGACAGTTGAATCTATCTACCTGAGACATAGGCATCTTGAGATTTACGAAAGAAGATCGTGGAGAGAAAACAGTTGACGAACGTGCTACCTAGTCTAGGACAGGAGCTTGGGCCTCTCCACAGATATGTGACCAAGACAGCTGACCACGAAATATATATATATATATAGATGGCGAGGGAGATCAGAGATAGGCAACGGGAAAGGGAAAGAGAGAGGGAGAGAGAGATGGAGAGAGAGAGGGAGAGAGAGATGGAGTGAGAGAGAGGGAGAGAGAGTGAGAGGGAGAGAGAGGGAGAAGGAGAAAACGAACGAAAGAGGGATAGAGGGAGAGCGAGAGGGAAGCGAGATGGAGATAGAGGGAGAGATATGGAGAAAAAGAGGGAGAGGGAGGATGAGGGAGAAAGAAAGAGGGAGAGGGGAAGAGAGAGGGAGAAAGAAAGAGGGCGAGGGAAGGGAAAGAGACCGATGGAGTGGGATAGAAGGAAATAGAGAGAGAGCGAGAGATATGGAAAGGTAGAGGGAGGTAGAGAAAGGGGAAGAGATGAGGAAAGAGAGAGGGAGAGAGAGAGAGAGAGAAGGAGATAAAGAAAGAGAAAGAATCTTCCAACATTACTTTAAAAAAAGCGAGATCTGGTCAATGAATTTCTATAGAAAGATGACAAGCGGCGACAGAGAATATGTGTCTACGAAGATTTATATGTCTACCTTGGACAGGTAAAAATTCTATGTCTACCTTGGACAGGTAAAAATTCTATGTCTACCTTGGACAGGTAAAAATTATTTGTCTACATTGGACAGGTAAGTATTCTATTGATTATGTGTACCTAGAAAATAAATTCCTTTGATCATAACTAACTAAGATGACTAGAGGCAGCGTACCTGAGTGGAGGCTTGCTGGGACAGAGGATCTGATGGAGGCTTGTTGGATCTGATGGAGGCTTGTTGGGACAGATGGAGGCTTGTTGGGTCAGAGTATCTAATGGAGGCTTGTTTGGGAAGAGGATCTAATGGACGCTTGTTGGGACTGCGGATCTAATGGAGGCTTGTTGGGTCTGATGGAGGCTTGTTGGGTCTGAGGATCAGATGGAGGATTGTTGGGAACAGAGGATCTAATGGAGGCTTGTTGGGGCAGAGGATCTGATTGAGGCTTGTTGGGTCAGAGGATCTAATGGAGGCTTGTTGGGTCTGATGGAGGTTTGTTGGGTCTGATGGAGGCTTGTTGGGTCTGATGGAGGCTTGTTGGTTCTGAAGGAGGCTTGTTGGGTCTGAAGGAGGCTTGTTGGGTCTCATGGAGGCTTGTTGGGAACAGAGGATCTGATGGAGACTTGTTGGGACAGAGGATATGATGGAGGCTTGTTGGCTCTGATGAGGCTTATTATGTCTGAAGGTGGCTTATTTGGTCTGATGGAGGCTTGTTGTGTCTGATGGAGGCTTGTTGTGTCTGATGGAGGCTTTTTGGGTCAGATGGAGGCGTGTTGGGTCTGATGGTGGCTTTTTGGGAACATATGATCTGACGGAGGCTTGTTTGGGCAGATGATCTGATGGAGGCTTGTTGGGTCAAAGGATCGGATGGAGGCTTGTTGGGGCAGATGATCTGATGGAGGCTTGTTGGGTCAGAGTATCTGATAGAGGCTTGTTGGGTCAGAGGATCTGATGGGGGCTTGTTGGGTCAAAGGATCAGATGGATGCTTGTTGGGTCAAAGGATCGGATGGAGGCTTGTTGGGGCAGAGGATCTGAGGGAGGCTTATTTGTAGAGAGGATTGGAAGGAGGCTTGTTGGGTCAGAGGATCTAATGGACGCTTTTTTGGGGCAGAGGATCTAATGAGGCTTGTTTGGGTAGAGGATCTAATGAGGCTTGTTGGTTCAGAGGATCTAATGGTGGTTTGTTGGGGCAGAGGATCTGATGGAGGCTTGTTGGTTCTGATTGAGGCTTCTTTGGGGCAGAGAATCTAATGGAGGCTTGTTGGGATTGAGGATCTGAATGAGGCTTGTTTGGAACTGAGGATCTGATGGAGGCTTGTTGGGTCTGATGAAGGCTTTTTGGGTCTGATGGAGGCTTGTTGGGGCTTATGGAGGCTTGTTGGGAACAGAGGATCTGATGGAGGCTTGTTGGGTCTGATGGAGGCTTGCTGGGAACAGAGGATCTGATGGAGGCTTGTTGGGTCTGATGGAGGCTTGTTAGGAAAAGAAGATGTGATGGAGGCTTGTTGGGTCTGATGGAGGCTAGTTGGGTCTGATGGAGGCTTGTTTGGGTTTAATGGAGGCTTGTTTGGTCTGATGGAGGCTTGTTGGATCTGAAGCAGGCTTGTTTGGTCTGATGGAGGCTTGTTGGGAACAGAGGATCTGATGGAGGCTTGTTGGGGCAGAATATCTGAAGGAGGCTTTTTGGGTCTGATGGAGGCTTATTGGAAACAAAAAATCTGATGGAGGCTTGTTGGGTCTGATGAAGGCTTTTTGGGTCTTCTTCTTCTTCTTCTGCGTACGCAGTCAGACAGTAACCATTATTTTCTCGAAAAAAGCGGCGGTCATCCTGAGACTCTCGCCACTACCATAGAGCTTGTCTTGCAGTTCCACTGGCAATGGCCACATCTGCTCTCTCTGATCCTCGTATGTCGGGCAGTTCTGCAGCAGATGTTCAGTGGTCATTTTACCAGTACCGCACGGGCATTCGTCGGTACACCCTATCTTCAATTTGTTGAAGAGGTGGTACCTCAGTCTGTTGTGGCCAGTGCGAAGTCTGAAGACAACGACCTGCTCTCTTCGGTTCAACTGGTAATAGGCATCGTTTTTGGTGTAACCAGTATGTTCGGTTTCCCATTTGGACATGTACCTGGCTTTGATAAGCCGTTTTGACTCTTCGTACGTCATACTGGTATCTATTTGTGGTAGCCTTGCACCTTCTTTTGCCAGTCTGTCTGCCTCCTCGTTGCCTTGGATGTTGCAGTGTGACGGAACCCACTGTACCACTACCCTTTTTGGTGCGGACTGTTGGCACAGTTTGCAGAGTGCTGCTCTTAAGTCATTAAGCTCAGTGTTTTTCTGGCTTTTTAGCGCTGTGACTACTTCGAGAGCATCTGTCAGCAGGACTATATGGCTCTCATTTTCACTGTGTGTTACCATTTCTTCCACTGCCGCCCTCAGTGCCTCTGCCTCTGCTCTGAAATTGCTCGTGTACTTACCAGTAGCGAATGACAGTGTTATTTTTCTGCCATTTGGTAGGTTCAGGAATGCTCCTGCCCCTCCGTTCTGTGTAGTGTTTGTTACAGAGCCGTCGGTGTATGCATGGGTCCAGTCCATGCTTGGGTAGCTTTTCGTTATGAAGCTTAGGGTAGTATCTCTCCTTTCTTTTTCGGTCTGGCAGTTTTTGTTTGCAATACCTGGTATATTTTCTACCACCTCTGGAAATATATCCTGCCTTTAAGTAGGTTTTCGTACAGTAGTGATGGGTTTTGGTGTTGTTAGTGCGTTTATGGGATCTTCGTGCATCTTTGCTTTGGCTATTTCTGCAAAGTTTCTCCGCTTTAGTTTCCCAGTTCCCAAATTGTTTAGCCTCTGGTACATTGGATGGTCCGTCAGTCTTCGGAGTTTCTCTGACTGCAGCTGGGCTCTGCAGTCTCTTCTGTCGGTCATGGATTGCAGTTTTGTAATCTTTTCAAGTTCTACAATTGGCGTTGACTTCATGCCACCAGTTATGATTCTCATGGCTTGGTTTTGAAGTTTGTTAACTTTATCGAAGTTCGCCTTCGCTGCTGTTGTCCATGCCGCGATGCCATACTCGAGAACTGGTCTCACTCTTCCAGTGTACAGTTTCTTTAGTATGCCTTCGTCTGCTCCCCAGCTTGTGCCAGCAAGTTTCCTCATGATCGCCATTCTTTCTCTGGCTTTCATTCGGTTTCTCTCAATCTGACTTTTCCATGTCATGCGCCGATCAAATGTGACTCCCAGATAGGTTGGGTTGTCGTTTGGCTGCAGGATTTTGCCATTTAGGCTTAGTTTGGTACTTTGGGGTTTTTATGAGAGCGAGAATATTGTGCACGTGGTTTTCTCCTCGTTTATTTTGACCAGCCATGAGTTCGCCCACTCTTCCAGCGATGTTAGGGCCGTTTGCATCCGATTTCTTGCTATGGTGAGATTCTTTTCAGAGGTCCACATAGCCAGATCGTCTGCAAACATTGAGCTATGGACTCTTCTTGGTATATTCTCTGTAATATCGTTTATATATACCAGGAAGAGTGTGGGTGACAGTACTCCCCCTTGGGGTACTCCCTGCTCGAGTGTCACCTTTTTGCTCATCTGCCCTTGTACTTGGACTCTGGCCGTTCTTTGTTTGAGGTAGTGGTTGATCCACTTGTACATCTTCCCACAAACATCACTTCTTCTTAGCTTGACTCTAAGTCCATCCTTCCAGACTTTGTCAAATGCCTTTTCCAGATCCACCCAAACAGCTACTGTGTGTTTCTGTGCCTGGTAGGCATCTTCTATCTCCTGGGCTATGAGGATGACCTGGTCCTCAGTGGATCTGTGCTGTCTAAAGCCGGCTTACTGTGGAATTAGTATTCGTTTTTCTTCCAGATGCCACATCAGTCTGGTGTTTATCATCCGTTCCATCAGCTTGCCGACACAGCTCAGTAGGCTTATGGGCCTGTATCCATTCGGATCTGTTTTGTCCTTTCCTGTTTTTGGTACTGGTACCAGTATTGCATCTTTCCATGCCTGGGGTACAATACCCCTTTTCCAGCTTTGGTTCAGGACTGACAGTAGTTTTTCCTTCGCTGTTTGGCCCAGCCCCATCAGCATTTCGTTTGTTATCCCGTCTTTTCCGGGAGATTTCCTTCTCTTTAGTGTTCTCATAGCCTCTTCCATTTCGCGCATTGTTAGTTTGGCCATCATGTGCTCTTCAGGAGCCGTATTTTTGTTTTCGTGCCCCTTTAGCTCTTCGCTAATGTCTGTATGCTTATCTGCAGGGACCTCGATGTGGTTTGCTCTGGCATAGTGATCGACAAAGGCGTTTGCGGCTTTCTTACCTGTGATCAAGTTCTCGCCTTGCTTGATAGTAATTTGTTTATTTGACGGGGTTTCGTCGTTCATGGCTCTGACTAGCTTCCATAGCTTGTTCCCTTCTTTGTCCAGGTTTAAACTTTCCGTTTTATTTTTCCAACTTTCTCTTGCTGTTTGCTTGAGAGTGTGTTTGTACTTCGCCGCGGCGGCTTTGAGGGCGATGTTTGCCTCCACGGATTTTTCTCGTTCTGCCATGTTTCTAGCATTTGTTACTGCATCTTCCACTTTCTGTAACTCATCATTCCAGTAGGGCTTATAGTTTTTCCTAGCTCCTCTTGGGATGGTTTCAGTGGCGGCTTGCATTATTGCCTTGCTTAGGCTCTCTACCATGGGCTTCATTTTGGTGTTTCGTGTGTTGATGGTTTCACACAGCCCATCTGTCAGGATTGCAAATCTGTCCCAGTCGGCTCGTTTGTAATTCCAACGTGGGAGCGGTTTTGTTTCCTGTGGGCCTACTTCCATGTCAATGGTTAGCCTGATCGGCCTGTGGTCGCTACCTGCCAGTTGGTTTAGCACCTGGCGGTCTATTTTATAGTGTATGTCCTGTGTGGAGAAGGCCAAATCTGGAGTCGAGGTGGTATGCCATGTTCTTGAATAGAAGCTAGGGCTATCCTCCGGCCTATTGATTAGGGAGAGATTTGCATCTATCTCCCAATCTTCCACTTCGTCACCTCTGCTGTCTGTGTCAGAGTATCCCCATCTCTCCGAGTGGCTGTTGAAATCTCCAACCACTATGCAGTTGGAGTCTCTGACCTCCATACTCGAGAGCGATAGGTCTCTGTTTGGTGGTCCGTACAGATTGAAAATGCGGAGCTTCGTCTCTTGAGCCATTATGTCAACTCTTACAATTTCTGCTTGTCCGGTGTGATTGACAGGTACCGCGCTACTCGGTATGCTGTTTCTGGTCAGTATCAGGACCCCTCCTTTGTGGCCTTCTCTATCTAGACGGAAAGTCTGGTATCCTCTGATTGAGAATTTATGGTTATTGTTGAGGTGCGTTTCCTGGATACATGCCACGTCAATCTTACCTTCATGCAGGTGATGTGTTAGGGAAAGTTTTTTGTTAATGACTCCCTCCGCATTCCACTGTAATATTCTGAGGGTCTTGAAGTTTTGGCCAATAGTCGTTTCCCCATAGCCATGTGCCTTGACTCCACGACACATGGGTGGGTGACCACCAGTAGCCAAGGGTGGGCCCCTTCGAGGCGTGGGGCCCGGCGCTATCGCTGCCTGGCGGGTCTCCTCAGGATGAGCGCCATACGTTTTTCGAATAGGTTGTGCTGCCATCATACTGTGATTTACGTTGCACTGTTTTGTTAGGCTTGCGGCCCCGTGCATCCGATTTCAACAGGCGTTTCTGTAGGGATGCCCTCCTTAGCCTTTGGCTGTCCCCAGCCTATCTGCAAGGCAGCAGTTGTTTACGATCAGAGTTTTCTCTCCTATGGAAGTTGTCTTACCAGACTATCGAGTCTTCACTACTCGTGTCTATAGGGTGCAATGATGGTATGTGATATATGAGATGGACTGGTTTACCCGGAAGAGAGGCAGTCCAGTGTGTCTGTATCCCAGGATCGTCACGTCCTGCCAGAAACGTAGCATTTGCATGTGAGTGGGGTATCTCTTTTTCCCTTTATTTTCTTGGCTTCTATGCAGGGATGGTACGCCTAGCATTCCCCGCCACCTGGGGTGTTGACACAGTGGGGCAGGTGTGCAATGTCCGCTGGTCTGCATCTCTTCTGCGTCCAGCATGATAGTTATGGCTGATAACGTACAGAGGTAGATATCGTAACCGGAGTGCATTTAGCCAGAGGACAAGCCTGGTAATGTCACAGAGATGTTGATCGCCTGGTGTGCGGACAACTCTCATGGTCAGTGGTTGAGTCTTGACAGTTCACAGTGTGGTGGCTGCTCTACTGTTTTCGACACCCCGACCAGGTTCTAAGTCTTTGGTTGGTGTTTTTCGCACCCCATCGCCGTATAGGGTGAGTATCAAGCAGTTTTCCGCCCGCTTTGATTTGCGGGCGGCAAGGACCTCTTACTGTGGCTCTACCTGATAGGGCTGGGGCGCAAGCCCCAGGTCCCGAGCATGTAGGAGCCTCCCATTGCAGTGGTGCTGAGATTTTGGGCGGGATTGCGGCTTTCAAGGGTTCGGCCGTAATCCCCCACATGGTAGCCTCGCGCCCTTGGCTTATCAGCCTGGTACGTGAACCAAAGTGTCTGCGGCTCCTCTCGATTTGAGCTGGTTTTCCGTAGCAACGCCCTGTCATTTGTAGGGTAAAACTGACCTGTCTTCAGATCTATTTCCAGCACCCGTTCACTATTTTGTCAGACGAATTTATTGAGGGCTTTTGTTTGTCAATGACCAGGTATTTGAAATCTGCAGAGTTAAACACGATTTCCGTAGCGTTCTTTCATTTGAGCTGACTTGTCGTCCGTGAGTCTAATACCAGCGTACGTTCATTATTAGACCCAAACGGCAGTGCTCTCAATTTGTCAGTTGTTCTACAGTATTGGCGTGTTCAGTCAAATTAAGCCGCAGGTTCCACACCTGGTGGTGCCCTTCCGTCAATTCCCTTAGCGAGACAATCAAGTTTCTTAAAGGGTAGCCCCAAAGATTTTCGAGGGTCTAATTCCAGCACATGTTCTCTATTAGACCCCACTAAGGTGTACTTTTTGATAGTCATTCTGCAGTATTGGCGTGGTAAGTTAACTTAGGTCTCAGGCTCCACTCCTGATAGTGCTCTTCCGTCAATTCCTTTATCAAACACTGGATGCAGACAAAACCGAGCCACAGGGGACATAACCCCAGATTTCTGGGGGTCTAAGTCCAGCACCAGTTCCATATTAGACTCCAGAAGAGTGGTCTCGGCATGTCAATCATTTCAGTGTCTGATGGAGGCTTGTTGGATCTGAAGCAGGCTTGTTTGGTCTGATGGAGGCTTGTTGGGAACAGAGGATCTGATGGAGGCTTGTTGGGGCAGAATATCTGAAGGAGGCTTTTTGGGTCTGATGGAGGCTTATTGGAAACAAAAAATCTGATGGAGGCTTGTTGGGTCTGATGAAGGCTTTTTGGGTCTGATGGAGGCTTGTTTGGGGCTTATGGAGGCTTGTTGGGAACAGAGGATCTGATGGAGGCTTGTTTGGGACAGAGGATCTAATGGAGTCTTGTTGGGACAGAGGATCTGATGAAGGCTTGTTAGGACTGAGGATCTGATGAGGCTTATTTGGGCTTATGGAGGCTTATTTGGAACAGAGGATCTGATGGAGGCTTCTTTGGGACAGTGGATATGATGGAGGTTTGTTTGATCTAATGGAGGCTTTTTGGGAACAAAAGATCTGATGCAGGCTTGCTGGGAACAGAGGATCTAATGGAGGCTTGTTGGGGCAGATGATCTGATGGAGGCTTGTTGGGTCTGATGGAGGCTTGCTGGGAACAAATAATCTGATGGAGGCTTGTTGGGTCTGATGGAGGCTTTTTTGGTCTGATGGAGGCTTGTTGGGGCTTATGGAGGCTTGTTTGGAACAGATGATCTGATGGAGGCTTGTTTAGGACAGAGGATCTGATAGAGGCTTGTTGGGTCTGATGGAGGCTTGCTGGGAACAGAGGATCTGATGGAGGTTGGCTCTGATGGATGCTTGTTTGGAAAAGAGCATCTGATGGAGGTTGGGTCTGATGGAGGCTTGCTGGATCGGATGGAGGCTTTCTGGGAACAGATGATCTAACGGAGGCTTGCTGGGACAGAGGATCTAATGGAGGATTTCTTGGGCAGAGGATCTTATAGAGGCTTGCTGGGTCTGATGGAGGCTTGCTGGGTCTGATGGAGGCTTGCTGGGTCTGATGGAGGCTTGCTGGGACAGAGGATCTGATGGAGGCTTGTTGGGACAGAGGATCTGATGGAGGCTTGTTGGCTCTGATGGATGCTTGCTGGGACAGAGGATCTGATGGAGGCTTGTTGGGGAAGAGGATCTGATGGAGGCTTCTTGTCTCTGATGTAGGCTTGCTGGGAAAAGAGGATCTGATGGAGGCATGTTGGGACAGAGGATCTGATGTAGGCTTGCTGGGACAGAGGATCTGATGGAGGCTTGTTGGATCTGATGGAGGCTTGCTGGGAAAAGAAGATCTGATGGAGGCATGTTGGGACAGAGGATCTGATGGAGGCTTGTTTTGGAAAGAGGATATGATGGAGGCTTGTTGGGGCAGATGATCTGATTAAGGCTTTTTGGGTCTGATCGAGGTTTGTTGGGTCTGATGGAGGCTTATTGGGAACAAATAATCTGATGGAGGCTTGTTGGGTCTGATGGAGGCTTTTTGGGTCTGATGGATGCTTGTTGGGGCTTATGGAGGCTTATTGGGAACAAATAATCTGATGGAGGCTTGTTGGGTCTTTTTTTTTTTTTTTTTTTGGCGTTCGCCTTATTTTCTCTAATCCCCAAGGCGGTGTGCGTTGCACTGTGGTTTTTATTTTGCGCCTGTAGGCCCAGTGCATCCGACTTCAGCATGCATTTTATGTAAGGGTCTGCTTCCTCCTGCGTTTTCTAAGGGTTTGCTTCCCCGGGGTAACGGCCGGTGCTGTGATGGGGATCGAACCCAGCACCTTCTGGTTGTGAGCCGTGCCACTTAACCACTAGGCCATGCCGTCCCCTCTTGTTGGGTCTGATGGAGGCTTATTGGGAACAAATAATCTGATGGAGGCTTGTTGGGTCTGATGGAGGCTTTTTAGGTCTGATGTAGGCTTGTTGGGGCTTATGGAGGCTTGTTTGGAACAGAGGACCTGATGGAGGCTTGTTTAGGACAGAGGATCTGATGGAGGCTTTTTGGGTCTGATGGAGGCTTGCTGGGAACAGAGGATCTGATGGAGGCTTGTTTGGGCAGAGGATCTGATGGAGGCTTGTTTAGGACAGAGGATATGATGGAGGCTTGTTGGATCTGATGGATGCTTTTTGGGTCTGATGGAGGCTTTTTGGGTCTGATGGAGGCTTTTTGGGTCTGATGGAGGCTTTTTGGGAGCAGATGATCTTATGGAGGCTTGCTGGATCTTATGGAGGCTTGCTGGGTGTGATGGAGGCTTGCTGGGTGTGATGGAGGCTTGCTGGGACAGAGGATCTTATGGAGGCTTGCTGGGTGTGATGGAGGCTTGCTGGGACAGGAGGCTTGCTGGGACAGGAGGCTTGTTGGGACAGAAGATCTGATGGAGGCTTGTTGGCTCTGATGGAGGCTTGTTGGGACAGAGGATCTGATGGAGGCTTGTTGGCTCTGATGGAGGCTTTTTGGGACAGAGTATCTGATGGAGGCTTGCTGGGATAGAGGATCTGATGGAGGCCTGCTGGGACAGATGATCTGATGGAGGCTTGTTGGGGCAGAGGATCTGATGGAGGCTTGGTAGTGCAGAAGATATGATGGAGGCTTGTTAACTCTGATGAAGGCTTGCTGGGAAAAGAGGATCTGATGGAGGAATGTTGCGACAGAGGATCTGATGGAGGCTTGCTGGGACAAAGGATCTGATGAAGGCTTGTTGGGACAGAGGATCTGATTGAGGCTTTATGGGACAGAGGTACTGATGAGGCTTGCTGGGACAGAGGATCTGATGCAGGCTTGTTAGCTCTGATGGAGGCTTGCTGGGAACAGAGGATCTGATGCAGGCTTGTTAGCTCTGATGGAGGCATGTTGGGACAGAGGATCTGATTGAGGCTTGCTGGGTCAGATGGAGGCTTGTTGGGTCTGATGGAGGCTTGCTGGGACAGATGATCTGATAGGACAGATGATCTGATGGAGGCTTGTTGGGTCAGATGGAGGCTTGTTGGGTCTGGTGGAGACCTGCTGGGACAGAGGATCTGATTGAGGCTTGCTGGGTCAGATGGAGGCTTGTTTAGTCTGATGGAGGCTTGCTGGGACAGATGATCTGATAGGACAGATGATCTGATGGAGGCTTGTTGGGTCAGATGGAGGCTTGTTGGGTCTGGTGGAGGCTTGCTGGGACAGAGGATCTGATGGAAGCTGAGAGCTATGGAGTAGTTGAGAGATGAAGCGAGAATAGAAAGATGGTTGAGGTGAACAGGTGGTTACAAAAATATAGAACATTTGAAGTGGTGACATGCTAGTTGAACTTATGGTTGTGGGCGGATGGGTAGTTGGACAAGTGGTTGTGGGCGGATGGGTAGTTGAACAAATGGCGTTAGAAGGAACGGCTCGTCAGCACCACGAGGTATGATAATTGATGATGATATTATCTCGGAAGCACAATGTCATCTGACGGACGCAGTAGGCCAGAAATGTCAGAACGGATTGGCATAGCGGAGTTTGGAACAAAAGTAGATTACCCCCGATTTCAAAATTGCGAATTCACCAGTCGTATGTGGTTTCAGTGCTAATGTCCGGAGTCAAAACCTGGACTCTGCTGAAGACGAACATCTCAAGACTCGAGTCCTTCTATATGCGCAAGCAGAGGCGTATTCTTGGAATCCGTTAGTACCTTCTCGTACGTAATGCCGAGGTCTCTACTATGACTAACCTCCCAACTGTATCAGAAGTACTGGACCATCGTCGCCTTGCTCTGTTTGGAAATGTTGTCCGATTGCTCAGGAAGTTCCAGCTCACCAGATCGTTCTCAAGGCAGTCCAAAGTGCTAAGGGTATACAACCAGCTGGCTGGAAGCCCAGGAGAGGCCGTCCCCTAAACTCGTGGCTTCAACAGATAGCAGCTCCCCCCCTCCCCCCTTACCCCCCCCCCCCCCCCCCCCCCCCCCCCCCGCTAAAGGCGAGGACATGGTGGGATTCGACCAAACCAGCGGATCTCAAGTGCCAAGGCGATCATTACTATTACCGAGAGACATCAGCCCGCTCGCTGACAGGACGTGTTCAGTTGGAGGTTG
Organism: Ariolimax columbianus; assembly: GCA_036924085.1. Taxonomy (NCBI): domain Eukaryota; kingdom Metazoa; phylum Mollusca; class Gastropoda; order Stylommatophora; family Arionidae; genus Ariolimax; species Ariolimax columbianus. Next base: position 117,492,226 of record JAVGWX010000006.1, on the reverse strand, counting down.
ATATGAACCCCTCCCCGTCCCCGAACGCCCGCTAACAGGTACTGGATGACTCACAAGACGAGGCGACTTGAGGTTCTTCCTCGGCTTACTGGCGTCTGGCACAGATATCCGCTTTTCTCGAAGTTTCTCCATGGTGTCAAGTATCTCTTCCGACTTGAATGGACTCTGAACGTAAACAAATTCTTTCTGCAGCTTCTTCTCTCTGGCATCTCGTTCCTCATTGGACAACCTGTCCACGTTACAGAATTCCCGGATGTCCCAAACCTGGGAAATGGAATAAGAGCATTATTACGGGTTGTCTACACCACACACAACCACCACCCTACACCACACACAACCACCACCCTACACCACACACAACCACCCTCCTACACCACACAACCACACACCCTACATCACACACAACCACACACCCTGCACCACACACAACAGCCACCCTACACCACACATAACCACCACCCTGCACCACACACCCTAAACCACACACAACCACCACCTTACACCACACACCCTACACCAAAAATCCTACACCACACACCCTACACCACACAATACCACCACCCTACACCACACACCCTACACCACACACAACCCCCACCTTACACCACACACCCTACACGACACACCCTACACCACACACAACCACCACCCTACACCACACACAACCACCAGCCTACACCCCACACAACCACCACCCTATACCACACAGAACCAGCACCCTACACCTCACCCTACACCACAAACCATACACAACACACAACCACCACCCTGCACCACGCACCCTATTCCACACACCATACACCACACAAAACAACCACCCTACACCACACACAACGACCACCGTACACCACACACAACCACCTCCCTACACCACACACAAGCAGCACCCTACACCCCACCCTACACCCCACACCATACACCCCACACAACCACCACCCTACACCACACACCCTATACCACACACCATACACCACACACAACCACCACCCTACACCACACACCCTATACCACACACCCTATACCACACACCCTATACCACACACAACCACCACACAACCACCACCCTACACCATACACAACCAGCACCCTACACCACACCCTACACCACACACCCTACACCACACACAACCACCACCCTACACCACAAACTCTACACCACACACAACCACCACCCTACACCACACACCCTACACCACACACAACCACCAACCTACACCACAAACACTACACCACACACCCTACACCACATACAACCACCACCCTACACCACATACATCGACCACACTACACCACAAACACTACACCACACACCCTACACCAGTATCACTACACCACACACCCTACACCACACACCAGCACCACCAAACACCACAGACCACCAACCTACACCACACACAACCACCACCCTACACCACACACCACACACCCTGCACCACACACAACCACGACCCTACACCACACAGCAGCACCTTACACCACACACAAAGACCACACTACACCACACACAACCACAAAACTACACCACACACAACCACCACCCTACACCACACACAAACCACGACCCTACACCACACACAACCACACTCGTACACCACACACAACCACCACCCTACACCACACATAACCACCATCCTACACCACACACAACCACCACCCTACACCACAAACACTATACCACACACAACCAGTACCCTACACACAAAAACAATACACCACATACAAACACCACCCTACACCACACACAACGACCACCCTACACCACACACAATCACCACCCTATACCACACACAACCCTACACCACACACAACCACCATCCTACACCACACACAACCCTACACCACACACAACCACCGCCCTACACCACCCACAACTACCACCCTACACCACACACAACCCTACATCACACACAACCCCCACCCTACACCACACACAACCACCACCCTACACCACACACAACCCTACACCACACACAGCCACCACCCTACACCACACACAACCACCACCCTACACCACACACAACCCTACACCACTCACAACCAAGACCCTACACCACACACAACAAACACCCTTCACCACACACAACCAACACCCTACACCACACACAACCAACACCCTACACCACACACAACCCTACACCACACACAACCCTACACCACACACAACCCTACACCACACACAACCTTACACCACACACAACCCTACACCACACGCAGCCACCACCCTACACCACACACAACCACCACCCTACACTACACACTTCCACCATTCTATACCACACACAACCACCACCTTACAACACACACAACCACCACCCTATACCACACACAACCACCACCCTACACTACCCTATACCACACACAACCACCACCCTATACCACACACAACCACCATCCTACACCACCCTATACCACACAAAACCACCACCCTATACCACACACAACCACTACCCTATAGCACACACAACCATCACCCTACACCACCCTACACCACACACAACCACCACCCTATACCACACACAACCACCATCCTACACCACCCTATACCACACAAAACCACCACCCTATACCACACACAACCACTACCCTATAGCACACACAACCATCACCCTACACCACCCTACACCACACACAACAAACATCTCACATAACACAACCATCATCCTACACCACACACAACAACTATCTCAAATAACACAACCACCATCCTACACCACACACAACCCTACACCACACACTACCCTACACCACACACAACCCTACACCACACACCACCCTACACCACACACAACCACCATCCTACACCACACACAATCACCACTCTACACCATACACCACCACCATCATATACCACACACAACCACCACCCTACACAACACACAACCACTACCCTATAGCACACACAACCATCACCCTACACCACCCTACACCACACACAACTACCACCCTACACCACTCACAACAACAATCCTACACCACACACAACCACCACCCTACACCACAAACAACCACTAATTTACACCTCACACAACCACCACTCTACAGCATACATAACCACCACCTCCCACCACACACAACCACCACCCTACACAATACACAACCACCACACTACATCACACACAACCACCAACTTACACCACACACAACCACCACCCTACACCACAAACGCAACCACCTCCCTACACTACACACAACCACCACCCTACACCACACACCAAATACCCTGCACCACACACAACCACCACCCTACACCACACAGCAGCACCTTACACCACACACAAAGACCACCCTACACCACACACAACCAGCACCCTACACACAAAAACAATACACCACACACAACCACCACCCTATACCACACACAACCCTACACCACACACAACCACCACCCTACACCACACACAACCACCACCCTACATCACACACATCCACTACCCTAAACCACAATCAACCCTACACAACACACAACCACCACCTTACACCGCATACAACCACCACCCTACACCACACACAACCCTACACCACACACAACCACCACCCTACACCACACACAACCAACACTCTACACCACACACAACCAACACCCTACACCACACACAACCAACACCCTACACCACACACAAACCTACACCACACACAACCCTACAACACACACAACCCTACACCACACATAACAACCACCCTAGAACACACACAACCACCACCCTACACTACACACTTCCACCACCCTGTACCACACACAACCACCACCTTACAACACACACAACCACCACCCTATACCACACACAACCACCACCCTACACAACACAACCACCACACTACATCACACACAACCACCAATTTACACTACACACAACCACTACCCTACACCACACACACAACCACCACCCTACACTACACACAACCACCACCCTAAACCACACACACAACCACCACCCTACACCACAAACACTACACCATACACAACCACCACCTTACACCACACACAACCACCACCCTACACCAGAAACACTACACCACACACAACTACCACCCTAGACCACAAACACTACACCACACACAACTACTACAAACACTACACCACACACACAACCACCACCCTACACCACACACATCCACCACCCCATACCACAAACACTACACCACACACACAACCACCACCCTACACCACACACAAGCACCACCCTACACCACAAACAATTCACCACACATAACCACCATGCTACACCACAAATATTACACCAGACACACAACTACCACCCTACACCACACACAACAACCACCTTACACCACACACAACCACCACCAAACACCACAAACCCTCCACCACACATAACCACCACCATACACCACACACAACCACCACTATACACCATACACAACCACCACCTTACACCACACACAACCATCACCCTACACCACAAACCCTACGCCACACCTAACCACCACCCTACTCCTTACACCACACACAACAACCACCTTACAAACCACACAACCACCACCTTCCACCACATATAACCAACACCCCACTACACAAAACCCTACACCGCACACAACCACCACCCTACACCACACACAACCACCACCCTACACCACACACAACCACCACCCTACACCACACACAACTACCACCCTACACCACACACAACCACCACCCTACACCACACACAATCACCACCTTACACCACACACAATTACCACCATACACAACACACAATCACCACCCTACACCACATACTTCCACCACCCTACACCACACACAACTACCACCCTACACCACACACAACCAACTCTCTACACCACACACAACCACTACCCTACATAAAACACAACCCTACACCAAACACAACCACCACCCTACACCACACACAACCCTACACCACACACAACCAACACCCTACACAATACACAATCACCACACTACATCACACTCAACCACCACCCTACACCACACACAATCACCACCCTACACTACACACAACCACCACCCTACACCACACACCACACACCCTGCACCACACACAACCACCACCCTACACCACACAGCAGCACCTTACACCACACACAAAGACCACCCTACACCACACACAACCACTACCCTACACCACACACAACCACAACCCTATACCACACACAACCACCAACCTACACCACACACAACCACCATCATACACTACAAACACTACACCACACACAACCAGCACCCTACACACAAAAACAATACACGACACACAACCACCACCCTACACCACATACAACAACCACCCTACACCACACACAACCCTACACCACACACAATCACCACCCTACACGATACACAACCACCACCCTACACCACACACAACCCGTCACCACACACAACCACCACCCTACACCACACACAACCACCACCCTACACCACACACACCCCTACACCACTCACAACCAACACCCTACACCACACATAACTAACACCCTACACCACGCACAACCAACACCGTACACCACACACAACCAACACCCTACACCACACACAATCCTACACCACACACAACCCTACACCACACACAACCCTACACCACTCACAACCACCATAAAACACCACACACAACCACCACCCTACACCACAAATAACCACCACCTCACACCTCACACATCCACCACCCTACACCACGCACAACCACCACCCTACACCAGACACAACCACCACCCTACACCAGACACAACCACCACCCTACAGCATACATAACCACAACTTCCCACCACACACAACCACCACCCTACACAATACACAACTACCACACTACATCACACACAACCACCAACTTACACCACACACAACCACCACCCTACACCACACACACAACCACCACCCTACACTACACACAACCACCCCCCCTACACCACACACACAACCACCACCCTACACCACAAACACTACACCATACACAACCACCACCTTACACCACACACAACCACCACCCTACACCACAATTACTACCCCACACTCAACCACCACCCTACACCACAAACACTACACCACACACAACCACCACCCTACACCAGAAATACTACACCACACACAACTACCACCCTAGACCACAATAACTACACCACACACAGCCACTACAAACACTACCCCACACACAACCACCACCCTACACCACACACATCCACCACCCTACACCACAAACACTACACCACACACACAACCACCACCCTACACCACACACAAGCACCACCCTATACCACAAACACTACACCACACATTACCACCATCCTACACCACAAATATTACACCACACACACAACTACCACCCTACACCACACACAACCCTACACCACGCACAACCAACACCCTACACCACACACAACCAACACCCTACACCACACACATCCAACACCCTACACCACACACAACAACCACACTAGAACACACACAACCACCACCCTACACTATACACTTCCACCACCCTGTACCACACACAACCACCACCTTACAACACACACAACCACCACCCTATACCACACACAACCACCACCCTACACAACACACAACCACCACACTACATCACACACAACCACCAATTTACACCATACACAACCACCACCCTATACCACACACACAACCACCACCCTACACTACACACAACCACCACCCTAAACCACACACACAACCACCACCCTACACCACAAACACTACACCATACACAACCACCACCTTACACCACACACAACCACCACCCTACACCAGAAACACTACACCACACAACTACCACCCTAGACCACAAACACTACACCACACACAACTACTACAAACACTACACCACACACACAACCACCACCCTACACCACACACATCCACCACCCTATACCACAAACACTACAACACACACACAACCACCACCCTACACCACACACAAGCACCACCCTACACCACAAACACTTCACCACACATAACCACCATGCTACACCACAAATATTACACCACACACACAACTACCACCCTACACCCTACACAACAATCACCTTACACCACACACAACCACCACCAAACACCACAAACCCTTCACCACACATAACCACCACCCTACACCCTACACCACAAACAACCACCACTATACACCATACACAACCACCACCTTACACCACACACAACCATCACCCTACACCACACACAACCACCACCCTACACCACACACAACTACCACCCTACACCACACACAACCACCACCCTACGCCACACCTAACCACCACCCAACTCCTTGCACCACACACAACAACCACCTTACAAACCCCACAACCCCCACCTTCCACCACATACAACCAACACCCCACTACACAAAACCCTACACCACACACAACCACCACCCTACACCACACACAACCACCACCCTACACCACACACAACCACCACCCTACACCACACACAACTACCACCCTACACCACACACAACCACCACCCTACACCACACACAACCACCACCTTACACCACACACAATTACCACCATACACCACACACAACCACCACCCTACACCACACACAACCACCACCTTACACCACACACAACCACCACCCTACACCACACACAACCACCACCCTACACCACACACAACCACCACCCTACACCACACACAACTACCACCCTACACCACACACAACCACCACCCTACACCACACACAACCACCACCTTACACAACACACAATCACCACCCTACACCACACACTTCCACCCCCCCTACACCACACACAACTACCACCCTACACCACACACAACCAACTCCCTACACCACACACAACCACTACCCTACATAAAACACAACCCTACACCAAACACAACCACCACCCTACACCACACACAACCCTACACCACACACAACCAACACCCTACACAACACACAAACACTACCTTACACCAGACACAACCACCACCCTACAGCATACATAACCACCACCTCCCACCACACAAAACCACCCCCCTACACAATACACAATCACCACACTACATCAAACTCAACCACCACCCTACACCACACACACAACCACCACCCTACACTACACACAACCACCACCCTACACCACACACCACACACCCTGCACCACACACAACCACCACCCTACACCACACAGCAGCACCTTACACCACACACAAAGACCACCCTACACCACACACAACCACAACCCTACACCACACACAACCACAACCCTACACCACACACAACCACCAACCTACACCACACACAACCACCACCATACACAACAAACACTACACCACACACAACCAGCACTCTACACACAAAAACAATACACGACACACAACCACCACCCTACACCACACACAACCACCACCCTACACCACACACAACCCTACACCACGCACAACCACCACCCTACACGATACACAACCACCACCCTACACCACACACAACCCTTCACCACACACAACCACCACCCTACACCACACAACCACCACCCTACACCACACACACCCCTACACCACTCACAACCAACACCCTACACCACACATAACTAACACCCTACACCACGCACAACCAACACCGTACACCACACACAACCAACACCCTACACCACACACAATCCTACACCACACACAACCCTACATCACACACAACCCTACACCACACACAACCACCATCATATACCACACACAACCACCACCCAACACAACACACAACCACTACCCTATACCACACACAACCACCACCCTACACCACCCTACACCGCATACAACTACCACCCTACACAACTCACAACCACCATCCTACACCACACACAACCACCACCCTACACCACACACAACCACCACCCTACACTACAAACACTACACCACACACAACCAGCACCCTACACACAAAAACAATACACGACACACAACCACCACCCTACACCACACACAATCACCACCCTATACCACACACAAGCCTACACCACACACAACCACCACCCTACACCACACACAACCAACACCCTACACCACACACAACCCTACACCACACACAACCCTACACCACACACAACCCTACATCACACACAACCACCATCATATACATCACAAAACCACCACCCAACACAACACATAACCACTACCCTATACCACACACAACCACCACCCTACACCCCCCTACACCACACACAACTACCACCCTACACCACTCACAACCACCATCCTACACCACACAAAACCACCACCCTACACCACAAACAACCACCACCTCACACCTCACACAACCACCACTCTACACCACGCACAACCACCACCCCACACCAGACACAACCACCACCCTACAGCATACATAACCACAACTTCCCACCACACACAACCACCACCCTAAACAATACACAACTACCACACTACATCACACACAACCACCAACTTACACCACACACAACCACCACCCTACACCACACACACAAACACCACCCTACACTACACACACCCACCACCCTACACCACACACACAACCACCACCCTACACCCCAAACACTACACCATACACAACCACCACCTTACACCACACACAACCACCATCCTACACCACAAACACTACACCACACACAACCACCACCCTACACCACAAACACTACACCACACACAACCACCACCCTACACCAGAAATACTACACCACACACAACTACCACCCTAGACCACAAAAACTACACCACACACAGCCACTACAAATACTACACCACACACACAACCACCACCCTACACCACACACATCCACCACCCTACACCACAAACACTACACAACACACAACCACCACCCTACACCACACACAACCACCACCCTACACCACACACAACCACCACCCTACACAACACACAACCCTACACCACACACAACCACCACCCTAAACCACACACAACCACTACCCTACACCACACACCCCTACACCACACAACCACCACCCTACACCACACACAACCACCACCCTACACCACACATAACCCTACACAACACACAACCACCACCCTACACCACACACAACCACCACCCTACACCACACACACCCCTACACCACACATAACCAACACCCTACACCACACACAACCAACACCGTACACCACACATAACCAACACCCTACACCACACACAACCGTACACCACACACAACCCTACACCACACACAACCCTACACCACACACAACCACCATCATATACCACACACAACCACCACCCAACACAACACACAACCACTACCCTATACCACACACAACCACCACCCTACACCACCCTACACCACACACAACTACCACCCTACACCACTCACAACCACCATCCTACACCACACACAACCACCACCCTACACCACAAACAACCACCACCTCACACCTCACACAACCACTACTCTACACCACGCACAACCATCACCCTACACCAGACACAACCACCACCCTACAGCATACATAACCACAACTTCCCACCACACACAACCACCACCCTACACAATACACAACTACCACACTACATCACACACAACCACCAACTTACACCACACAACCACACCCTACACCACACACACACCCACCACCCTACACTACACACACCCACCACGCTACACGACACACACAACCACCACCCTACACCACAAACACTACACCATACACAACCACCGCCTTACACCACACACAACCACCACCCTACACCACAAACACTACACCACATACAACCACCACCTCACACCTCACACAACCACCACTCTACACCACGTAAAACCACCACCCTACACCAGACACAACCACCACCCTACAGCATACATAACCACAACTTCCCACCACACACAACCACCACCCTACACAATACACAACTACCACACTACATCTCACACAACCACCAACTTACACCACACACAACCACCACCCTGCGCCACACACACAACCACCACCCTACACTACACACAACCACCACCCTACACCCCACACACAACCACCACCCTACACCACAAACACTACACCATACACAACCACTACCTTACACCACACACAACCACCACCCTACACCACAAATACTACACCACACACAACTACCACCCTAGACCACAAAAACTACACCACACACAGCCAGTACAAACACTACACCACACACACAACCACCACCCTACACTACACGCATCCACCACTCTACACCACAATCACTACACCACACACACAACCACCACCCTACACCACACACAAGCACCACCCTATACCACAAACACTACACCACACATAACCACCATCCTACACCACAAATATTACACCACACACACAACTACCACCCTACACCACACACAACCCTACACCACTCACAACCAACACCCTACACCACACACAACCAACACCCTACACCACTCACGTCCAACACCGTACACCACACACAACCAACACCCAACACCACACACAAACCTACACCACACACAACCCTACACCACACACAACCACCACCCTACACCACACACAACCACCACCCTACACTACACTTCCACCACCCTATACCACACACAACCACCACCTTACAACACACACAACCACCACCCTATACCACACACAACCACCACCCTACACAACACACAACCACCACACTACATACACACAACCACCAATTTACACCACACACAACCACCACCCTACACCACACACACAACCACCACCCTACACTACACACAACCACCACCCTAAACCACACACACAACCACCACCCTACACCACAAACACTACACCATACACAACCACCACCTTACACCACACACAACAACCACCCTACACCACAAACACTACACCACACACAACCACCACCCTACACCACAACTACTACACCACACACAACCACCACCCTACACCAGAAACACTACACGACACACAACTACCACCCTAGACCAGAAACACTACTCCACACACAACCACTACAAACACTACACCACACACACAACCACCACCCTACACCACACACATCCACCACCCTATACCACAAACACTACACCCAACACACAACCACCACCCTACACCACACACAAGCACCACCCTACACCACACACAACCACCACCCTACACCACACATAACTACCACCCTACACCACACACAACCACCACCCTACACCACACACAACCACCACCCTACACCACACACAATTACCACCATACACAACACACAATCACCACCCTACACCACACACTTCCACCACCCTACACCACACACAACTACCACCCTACACCACACACAACCAACTCCCTACACCACACACAACCATTACCCTACATAAAACACAACCCTACACCAAACACAACAACCACCCTACACCACACACAACCCTACACCACACACAACCAACACCCTACACCACACACAACCACTACCTTACACCAGACACAACCAACACCCTACAGCATACATAACCACCACCTCCCACCACACAAAACCACCCCCCTACACAATACACAATCACCACACTACATCACACTCAACCACCACCCTACACCACACACACAACCACCACCCTACACTACACACAACCACCACCCTACACCACACACCCTGCACCACACACAACCACCACCCTACACCACACAGCAGCACCTTACACCACACACAAAGACCACCCTACACCACACACAACAACAACCCTACACCACACACAACCACAACCCTACACCACACACAACCACCACCCTACATCACACACAACCACCACCCTACACTACAAACACTACACCACACATAACCATCACCCTACACCACACATAACCACCACCCTACACCACACACAATCACCACCCTATACCACACACAACCCTACACCACACACAACCAACATCCTACAACACACACAACCCTACACCACACACAACCACCGCCCTACACCACCCACAACCACCACCCTACACCACACACAACCTACATCACACACAACCCCCACCCTACACTACACACAACCACCACCCTACACCACACACAACCCTACACCACACACAACCACCACCCTACACCACACACAACCACCACCCTACACCACACACAACCCTACACCACACACAACAAACACCCTTCACCACACACAACCAACACCCTACACCACACACAACAAACACCCTACACCACACACAACCCTACGCCACACACAACCCTACACCACACATAACCCTACACCACACGCAACCACCACCCTACACCACAAACAACCACCACCCTACACTACACACTTCCACCACCCTATACCACACACAACCACCACCCTACACCACACACAACCACCACCCTACACTACAAACACTACACCACACACAACCAGCACCCTACACACAAAAACAATACACGACACACAACCACCACCCTACACCACACACAATCACCACCCTATACCACACACAAGCCTACACCACACACAACCACCACCCTACACCACACACAACCAACACCCTACACCACACACAACCCTACACCACACACAACCCTACACCACACACAACCCTACATCACACACAACCACCACCATATACATCACATAACCACCACCCAACACAACACATAACCACTACCCTATACCACACACAACCACCACCCTACAACCCCCTACACCACACACAACTACCACCCTACACCACTCACAACCACCATCCTACACCACACAAAACCACCACCCTACACCACAAACAACCACCACCTCACACCTCACACAACCACTACTCTACACCACGCACAACCACCACCCCACACCAGACACAACCACCACCCTACAGCATACATAACCACAACTTCCTACCACACACAACCACCACCCTAAACAATACACAACTACCACACTACATCACACACAACCACCAACTTACACCACACACAACCACCACCCTACACCACACACACAAACACCACCCTACACTACACACACCCACCACCCTACACCACACACACAACCACCACCCTACACCACAAACACTACACCATACACAACCACCACCTTACACCACACACAACCACCATCCTACACCACAAACACTACACCACACAGAACCACCACCCTACACCACAAACACTTCACCACACACAACCACCACCCTACACCAGAAATACTACACCACACACAACTACCACCCTAGACCACAAAAACTACACCACACACAGCCACTACAAATACTACACCACACACACAACCACCACCCTACACCACACACATCCACCACCCTACACCACAAACACTACACAACACACAACCACCACCCTACACCACACACAACCACCACCCTACACCACACACAACCACCACCCTACACAACACACAACCCTACACCACACACAACCACCACCCTACACGATACACAACCACCACCCTACACCACACACAACCCTACACCACACACAACCACCACCCTACACCACACACAACCACTACCCTACACCACACACCCCTACACCACACAACCACCACCCTACACCACACACAACCACCACCCTACACCACACATAACCCAACACAACACACAACCACCACCCTACACCACACACAACCACCACCCTACACCACACACACCCCTACACCACACATAACCAACACCCTACACCACACACAACCAACACCGTACACCACACATAACCAACACCCTACACCACACACAACCGTACACCACACACAATCCTACACCACACACAACCCTACACCACACACAACCACCATCATATACCACACACAACCACCACCCAACACAACACACAACCACTACCCTATACCACACACAACAACCACCCTACACCACCCTACACCACACACAACTACCACCCTACACCACTCACAACCACCGTCCTACACCACACACAACCACCACCCTACACCACAAACAACCACCACCTCACACCTCACACAACCACTACTCTACACCACGCACAACCATCACCCTACACCAGACACAACCACCACCCTACAGCATACATAACCACAACTTCCCACCACACACAACCACCACCCTACACAATACACAACTACCACACTACATCACACACAACCACCAACTTACACCACACAACCACACCCTACACCACACACACACCCACCACCCTACACTACACACACCCACCACCCTACACGACACACACAACCACCACTTTACACCACAAACACTACACCATACACAACCACCGCCTTACACCACACACAACCACCACCCTACACCACAAACACTACACCACATACAACCACCACCCTACACCAGAAATACTACACCACACACAACTACCACCCTAGACCACAAAAACTACACCACACACAGCCACTACAAACACTACACCACACACACAACCACCACCTTACACCACACACATCCACCACCCTACACCACACACATCCACCACCCTACACCACAAACACTACACCACACACACAACCACCACCATACACCACACACAATCCTACACCACACACAACCACCACCCTACACCACACACAACCACCACCCTACACCACACACAACCCTACACCACTCACAACCAAGACCCTACACCACACACAACAAACACCCTTCACCACACACAACCAACACCCTACACCACACACAACAAACACCCTACACCACACACAACCCTACACAACACACAACCCTACACCACACACAACCCTACACCACACACAACCCTACACCACACGCAACCACCACCCTACACACACACAACCACCACCCTACACTACACACTTCCACCACCCTATACCACACACAACCACCACCCTACACCACACACAACCACCACCCTACACTACAAACACTACACCACACACAACCAGCACCCTACACACAAAAACAATACACGACACACAACCACCACCCTACACCACACACAATCACCACCCTATACCACACACAACCCTACACCACACACAACCACCACCCTACACCACACACAACCACCATTCTACACCATTCACAACCACCACCCTACACAACACAAACCCTACACCACACACAACCACCACCCTACACGATACACAACCACCACCCTACACCACACACAACCCTACACCACACACAACCCTACACCACACACAACCACCACCCTACACCACACACACCCCTACACCACACACAACCACCACCCTACACCACACACAACCACCACCCTACACCACACACAACCCTACACAACACACAACCACCACCCTACACCACACACATCCCTACACCACACATAACCAACGCCCTACACCACACACCACCAACAACGTACACCACACACAACCAACACCCTACACCACACACAACCCTACACCACACACAACCCTACACCACACACAACCCTACATCACACACAACCACCATCATATACATCACACAACCACCACCCAACACAACACATAACCACTACCCTATACCACACACAACCACCACCCTACACCCCCCTACACCACACACAACTACCACCCTACACCACTCACAACCACCATCCTACACCACACACAACCACCACCCTACACCACAAACAACGACCACCTCACACCTCACACAACCACCACTCTACACCACGCACAACCACCACCCCACACCAGACACAACCACCATCATATACATCACACAACCACCACCCAACACAACACATAACCACTACCCTATACCACACACAACCACCACCCTACACCCCCCTACACCACACACAACTACCACCCTACACCACTCACAACCACCATCCTACACCACACACAACCACCACCCTACACCACAAACAACGACCACCTCACACCTCACACAACCACCACTCTACACCACGCACAACCACCACCCCACACCAGACACAACCACCACCCTACAGCATACATAACCACAACTTCCCACCACACACAACCACCACCCTAAACAATACCCAACTACCACACTACATCACACACAACCACCAACTTACACCACACACAACCACCACCCTACACCACACACACAAACACCACCCTACACTACACACACCCACCACCCTACACCACACACACAACCACCACCCTACACCACAAACACTACACCATACACAACCACCACCTTACACCACACACAACCACCATCCTACACCACAAACACTACACCACACACAACCACCACCCTACACCACAAACACTACACCACACACAACCACCACCCTACACCAGAAATACTACACCACACACAACTACCACCCTAGACCACAAAAACTACACCACACACAGCAACTACAAATACTACACCACACACACAACCACCACCCTACACCACACACATCCACCACCCTACACCACAAACACTACACCACACACACAACCACCACCCTACACCACACATAAGCACCACCCTACACCACAAACACTACACCACACATAACCACCATCCTACACCACAAATAATACACCACACACACAACTACCACCCTACACCACACACAAACACCACCTTACACCACACACAACCACCACCCTACACACTACACCACACACAACCACCACTATACACCACACACAACCACCACCTTACACCACACACAACCACTACCCTACACCACACACAACCACCACATTACACCACACACAACCACCACCCTACACCACAAACCCTACACCACACACAACCACCACCCTACACCACACACAACGACCACCCTACACCACACACAACCACCACCCTACACCACACACAACCACCACGCTGCACCACACACAACTACCACCCTACACCACACACAAACACCACCCTACACCACACACAACCACCACCCTACACAACACACAACTACCACTCTACACAACACACAATCACCACCCTACACCACACACTTCCACCACCCTACACCACACACAACTACAACCCTATACCACACACAACTACCACCCTACACAACACACAATCACCACCCTACACCACACACAACTACCACCCTACACAACACACAATCACCACCCTACACCACACACAACCACTACCCTACATCACACACAACCCTACACCACACACAACCACCAACCTACACCACACACAACCCTACACCACACACAACCAACACCCTACTACACTAAACCCTACACCACACACAACCACCACCCTACACCACACAAACCCCTACACCACACATAAACAACACCCTACACCACACACAACCAACACCGTACACGACACACAACCAACACCCTACACCACACACAACCCTACACCACACACAACCCTACACCACACACAACCCTACACCACACACAACCACCATCATATACCACACACAACCACCACCCAACACAACACACAACCACTAACCTATACCACACACAACCACCACCCTACACCACCCTACTCCACACACAACTACCACCCTACACCACTCACAACCACCATCCTACACCACACACAACCACCACCCTACACCACAAACAACCACCACCTCACACCTCACACAACAACCACTCTACACCACACACAACCACCACCCTACACCAGACACAACCACCACCCTACAGCATACATAACCACAACTTTCCACCACACACAACCATCACCCTACACGATACACAACTACCACACTACATCCCACACAACCACCAACTTACACCACACACAACCACCACCCTACACCACACACACAACCACCACCCTATACTACACACACCCACCACCCTACACCCCACACACAACCACCACCCTACACCACAAACACTACACCACACACAACCACCACCCTACACCACAAACACTACACCACACACAACCACCACCCTACACCGTAAATACTACACCACACACAACTACCACCCTAGACCACAAAAACTACACCACACACAGCCACTACAAACACTACACCACACACACAACAACCACCCTACACCACACACATCCACCACCCTACACCACAAACACTACACCAGTCACACAACCACCACCCTACACCACACAAAAGCACCACCCTACACCACAAACACTACACCACACATAACCACCATCCTACACCACAAATATTACACCACACACACAACTACCACCCTACACCACACACAACCACCACCCTACACCACAAACCCTTCACCACACATAACCACCACCCTACACACTACACCACACACAACCACCACCTTACACCCCACACAACCACCACCTTCCACCACACAACCAACACCCTACTACACACAACCCTACACCACACATAACGACCACCCTACACCACACACAACCACCACCCTACACCACACACAACCACCACCCTACACCACACACAACTACCACCCTACACCACACACAACCACCACCCTACTACACACACAACTACCACCCTACACAACACACAATCACAACCCTAGACCACACACTTCCACCACCCTACACCACACACAACTACCACCCTATACACCACACAACTACCACCCTACACAACACACAATCACCACCCTACACCACACACAACTACCACCCTACACAACACACAATCACCACCCTACACCACACACAACCACTACCCTACATCACACACAACCCTACACCACACACAACCAGCACCCTACACCACACACAACCCTACACCACACACAAACAACACCCTACTACACTAAACCCTACACCACACACAACCACCACCCTACACCACACACACCCCTACACCACACATAACCAACACCCTACACCACACACAACCAACACCGTACACCACACACAACCAACACCCTACACCACACACAACCCTACACCACACACAACCCTACACCACACACAACCCTACACCACACACAACCACCATCATATACCACACACAACCACCACCCAACACAACCACTAACCTATACCACACACAACCACCACCCTACACCACACACAACTACCACCCTACACCACTCACAACTACCATCCTACACCACACACAAGCACCACCCTACACCACAAACAACCACCACCTCACACCTCACACAACCACCACTCTACACCACACACAACCACCACCCTACACCACACACACCCCTACACCACACATAACCAACACCCTACACCACACACAACCAACACCGTACACCACACAAAACCAACACCCTACACCACACACAACCCTACACCACACACAACCCTACACCACACACAACCCTACACCACACACAACCACCATCATATACCACACACAACCACCACCCAACACAACACACAACCACTATCCCATACCACACACAACCACCACCCTACACCACCCTACACCACACGCAACTACCACCCTACACCACTCACAACCACCATCCTACACCACACACAACCACCACCCTACACCACAAACAACCACCACCTCACACAACCACCACTCTACACCACGCACAACCACCACCCTACAGCATACATAACCACAACTTCCCACCACACACAACCACCACCCTACACAATACACAACTACCACACTGCGTCACACACAACCACCAACTTACACCACACACAACCACCACCCTACACTACACACACAACCACCACCCTACACTACACACACACACCACCTTACACCACACACACAACCACCACCCTACACCACAAACATTACACCATACACAACCACCACCTTACACCACACACAACCACCACCCTACACCACAGACACTACACCACACACAACTACCACCCTACACCACAAACACTACACCACACACAACCACCACCCTACACCAGAAATACTACACCACACACAACTACCACCCTAGACCACAAAAACTACACCACATACAGCCACTACAAACACTACACCACACACAACCACCACCCTACACCACACACATCCACCACCCTACACCACAAACACTACACCACACACACAACCACCACCCTACACCACACACAAGCACCACCCTACACCACAAACACTACACCACACATAACCACCATCCTACACCACAAATATTACACCACACACACAACTACCACCCTACACCACACACAACCACCACCTTACACCACACACAACCACCACCCAACACCACAAACCCTTCACCACACACAACCACCACCCTACACCACACACAATTACCACACTACACCACATACAACCACCACTATACACCACACACAACCACCACCTTACACCACACACAACCACAACCCTACACCACACACAACCACCACATTACACCACACACAACCACCACCCTACACCACAAACCCTACGCCACACCTAACCACCACCCTACTCCTTACACCACACACAACCACCACCTTACACCCCACACAACCACCACCTTCCACCACACAACCAACACCCTACTACACACAACCATACACCACACACAACGACCACCCTACACCACACACAACCATCACCCTACACCACACACAACCACAACCCTACACCACACACAACTACCACCCTACACCACACACAACCACCACCCTACACCACACACAACCACCACCCTACACAACACACAATCACCACCCTACACCACACACTTCCACCACCCTACAACACACACAACTACCACCCTATACCACACACAACTACTACCCTACATAACACACAATCACCACCCTACACCACACACAACTACCACCCTACACAACACACAATCACCACCCTACACCACACACAACCACTACCCAACATCACACACAACCCTACACCAAACACAACCAGCACCCTACACCACACACAACCCTACACCACACACAACCAACACCCTACTACACTAAACCCTACACCACACACAACCACCACCCTACACCACACACACCCCTACACCACACATAACCAACACCCTACACCACACACAACCAACACCGTACACCACACACAACCAAAACCCTACACCACACACAACCCTACACCACACACAACCCTACACTCCACACAACCCTACACCACACACAACCACCATCATATACCACACACAACCACCACACAACACAACACACAACCACTAACCTATACCACACACAACCACCACCCTACACCACCCTACACCACACACAACTACCACCCTACACCACTCACAACCACCATCCTACACCACACACAACCACCATCCTACACCACACACAACCACCACCCTACACCACAAACAACCACCACCTCACACCTCACACAACCACCACTCTACACCACACACAACCACCACCCTACACCACACACACCCCTACACCACACATAACCAACACCCTACACCACACACAACCAACACCGTACACCACACAAAACCCTACACCACACACAACCCTACACCACACACAACCACCATCATATACCACACACTACCACCACCCAACACAACACACAACCACTACCCTATACCACATACAACCACCACCCTACACCACCCTACACCACACACAACTACCACCCTACACCACTCACAACCAATATCCTACACCACACACAACCACCACCCTACACCACAAACAACCACCACCTCACACCTCACACAACCACCACCCTACAGCATACATAACCACAACTTCCCACCACACACAACCACCACCCTACACAATACACAACTACCACACTGCATCACACACAACCCTACACCACACACAACCCTACACCACACACAACCCTACACCACACACAACCACCATCATATACCACACACAACCACCACCCAACACAACCACTAACCTATACCACACACAACCACCACCCTACACCACACACAACTACCACCCTACACCACTCACAACTACCATCCTACACCACACACAAGCACCACCCTACACCACAAACAACCACCACCTCACACCTCACACAACCACCACTCTACACCACACACAACCACCACCCTACACCACACACACCCCTACACCACACATAACCAACACCCTACACCACACACAACCAACACCGTACACCACACAAAACCAACACCCTACACCACACACAACCCTACACCACACACAACCCTACACCACACACAACCCTACACCACACACAACCACCATCATATACCACACACAACCACCACCCAACACAACACACAACCACTATCCCATACCACACACAACCACCACCCTACACCACCCTACACCACACGCAACTACCACCCTACACCACTCACAACCACCATCCTACACCACACACAACCACCACCCTACACCACAAACAACCACCACCTCACACAACCACCACTCTACACCACGCACAACCACCACCCTACAGCATACATAACCACAACTTCCCACCACACACAACCACCACCCTAC
The DNA here is from genome assembly GCA_036924085.1 of Ariolimax columbianus. Lineage (NCBI taxonomy): Eukaryota > Metazoa > Mollusca > Gastropoda > Stylommatophora > Arionidae > Ariolimax > Ariolimax columbianus. The sequence continues at coordinate 117,469,121 of JAVGWX010000006.1, read as the reverse complement.
ACAATACACAACTACCACACTGCGTCACACACAACCACCAACTTACACCACACACAACCACCACCCTACACTACACACACAACCACCACCCTACACTACACACACACACCACCTTACACCACACACACAACCACCACCCTACACCACAAACATTACACCATACACAACCACCACCTTACACCACACACAACCACCACCCTACACCACAGACACTACACCACACACAACTACCACCCTACACCACAAACACTACACCACACACAACCACCACCCTACACCAGAAATACTACACCACACACAACTACCACCCTAGACCACAAAAACTACACCACATACAGCCACTACAAACACTACACCACACACAACCACCACCCTACACCACACACATCCACCACCCTACACCACAAACACTACACCACACACACAACCACCACCCTACACCACACACAAGCACCACCCTACACCACAAACACTACACAACACATAACCACCATCCTACACCACAAATATTACACCACACACACAACTACCACCCTACACCACACACAACCACCACCTTACACCACACACAACCACCACCCAACACCACAAACCCTTCACCACACACAACCACCACCCTACACCACACACAATTACCACACTACACCACATACAACCACCACTATACACCACACACAACCACCACCTTACACCACACACAACCACAACCCTACACCACACACAACCACCACATTACACCACACACAACCACCACCCTACACCACAAACCCTACGCCACACCTAACCACCACCCTACTCCTTACACCACACACAACCACCACCTTACACCCCACACAACCACCACCTTCCACCACACAACCAACACCCTACTACACACAACCATACACCACACACAACGACCACCCTACACCACACACAACCATCACCCTACACCACACACAACCACAACCCTACACCACACACAACTACCACCCTACACCACACACAACCACCACCCTACACCACACACAACCACCACCCTACACAACACACAATCACCACCCTACACCACACACTTCCACCACCCTACAACACACACAACTACCACCCTATACCACACACAACTACTACCCTACATAACACACAATCACCACCCTACACCACACACAACTACCACCCTACACAACACACAATCACCACCCTACACCACACACAACCACTACCCAACATCACACACAACCCTACACCAAACACAACCAGCACCCTACACCACACACAACCCTACACCACACACAACCAACACCCTACTACACTAAACCCTACACCACACACAACCACCACCCTACACCACACACACCCCTACACCACACATAACCAACACCCTACACCACACACAACCAACACCGTACACCACACACAACCAAAACCCTACACCACACACAACCCTACACCACACACAACCCTACACTCCACACAACCCTACACCACACACAACCACCATCATATACCACACACAACCACCACACAACACAACACACAACCACTAACCTATACCACACACAACCACCACCCTACACCACCCTACACCACACACAACTACCACCCTACACCACTCACAACCACCATCCTACACCACACACAACCACCATCCTACACCACACACAACCACCACCCTACACCACAAACAACCACCACCTCACACCTCACACAACCACCACTCTACACCACACACAACCACCACCCTACACCACACACACCCCTACACCACACATAACCAACACCCTACACCACACACAACCAACACCGTACACCACACAAAACCCTACACCACACACAACCCTACACCACACACAACCACCATCATATACCACACACTACCACCACCCAACACAACACACAACCACTACCCTATACCACATACAACCACCACCCTACACCACCCTACACCACACACAACTACCACCCTACACCACTCACAACCAATATCCTACACCACACACAACCACCACCCTACACCACAAACAACCACCACCTCACACCTCACACAACCACCACCCTACAGCATACATAACCACAACTTCCCACCACACACAACCACCACCCTACACAATACACAACTACCACACTGCATCACACACAACCACCAACTTATACCACACACAACCACCACCCTACACCACACACACAACCGCCACCCTGCACTACACACACCCATCACCCTACACCACACACACAACCACCACCCTACACCACAAACACTACACCATACACAACCAACACCTTACACCACACACAACCACCACCCTACACCACAAACACTACACCACACACAACCACCACCCTACACCACAAACACTACACCACACACAACCACCACCCTACACCAGAAATACTACACCACACACAACCACCACCCTACACCACAAACCCTACGGCACACCTAACCACCACCCTACACCACACATTACCACCACCCTACACCACACACAACCACCACCCTACACCCCACACAACCACCACCGTACACCACACACAACCACCACCCTACACCACACACAACCGCTACCCTACACCACACACAACCCTACACCACACACAACCACTACCCTACACCACACACAACCCTATACCACCACACAACCACTACCCTACACCACACATAACCATCACCCTACACCACACACAACCACCACCCTACACCACACACAACCACCACCCTACACCACACACAACCCTACACCACACACAACCACCACCCTACACCACACACAACCACCACCTTACACCACACACAACCACCACCGTACACCACACACAACCACCACCCTACACCACACACAACCGCTACCCTACACCACACACAACCCTACACCACACACAACCACTACCCTACACCACACACAACCCTATACCACCACACAACCACTACCCTACACCACACATAACCATCACCCTACACCACACACAACCACCACCCTACACCACACACAACCACCACCCTACACCACACACAACCCTACACCACACACAACCACCACCCTACACCACACATAACCACCACCTTACACCACACACAACCACCACCCTATACCACACACAACCCTACACCACACACAACCCTACACCACACACAACCACCACCCTACACCACACACAACAACCACCCTATACCACACACAACACGACACCACACACAACCCGACACCACACACAACCACTTCCCTACACCACACACAACCCTACACCACCACACAACCACTACCCTCAGCAACCCCATGGTGTCTCCTGTGATCAGATATTCGTTCCTCCTGTCTGTGGCCAGACATCGAATGCTCTCTAGCTTTCGTCGAGTGCTGGTGAATTGCCCGAGGAGACCTCCTTTGGGATGGAGAGACCAGAACCGTACCCAGCATTCAGCGCCTCTAGGGATTAGTAGAAGGTACAAGGTACACACTAGGTACAACAGTCCGGGTACAACAGTGTAGGTACAACATTCCAGGTACAACAGTCGAGGTACAACAGTCCAGGTACAACATTTCAGGTACAACAGTCGAGGTAGAACAGTCGAGATACAATAGTCTAGGTACACACCAGACTCCATTCGGTCAGAAAACAGAATAATTACAAAAATTAACAATTCAGTTTTCCAAATTCCCCAGAATACAAGGGCTGCTGTATTTCGTTGATGTCCTAATTGGCTAGTGATTGATGGGGAAATACCTTATATATGTACATATATCAATATTTAAATTATGAAACGCATATATTTTTGATGTGTATTAGAAAAGAATGATTTCAAATGACCAGTAACCAATTTATGTGCAGTACACGGAGCGTTGTCTTACACAGAGCCGAAAATATGGTCACTGCCACACTGAGAGCAGATCGTGTACAGTGACTAACAGTGGAGTCATGGCAGCACAACCGCCACGATTTACCCGTAGTTACGGAAGGTCACACATGTATGTCATATTTAAATGATGTTTTATTGGATGTTTTATCGGTATTGTTGATGATCAGAGATGCAGTGGTGATGTGGGAAGTCGTTTTATCAAGAAGAGTTGGAAATGAGTTAGCCCACGTATTGAGTAAAGCAATTAGATTTTAGAGTGACCATTGGAGAAGGTCCAATACGGTCAGTTCTTAGGGAAGTCACTCAGTGCGTTCGCAGGAAGGTGAATTGAAGAGGCAGGTAGTTTTCGCTTGGAGGTGATGGGTAACAAGAAGTCGTTTACAATTACTTTCGTGTACCTGAGGTGTCTGCAGTCTCTTATGATGGGAAAGCGAATAGGATATGGTTCAATATTGAAAACTCTCTCTCTCTCTCTCTCTCCCTCTCTCTCCCTCTCTCTCTCTCATTCTCTTATCCTCTCTCCCTCTATCCCTCTCTCTCTCCCTCTCTTATCATCTCTCCCTCTCTCTGTCCCTCTCTTATCCTCTCCCCCTCTCTCTCCCTCTCTCTCCCTCTCTCTCTCCCTTTCTTATCCTCTCTCCCTATCTCTCGCTCTCCCTCTCTCCCTCTCTCTCCTTCTCCCTGTCCCTCTCTCCCACTCTCTCTCTCTCCCTCCCTGTCTCTCACTCTCCCTCTCTCCTTCTCCCTATATCTCCCTCGCTGTATCCTTCTCCCTCTCTCGCTCTCCCTCTCTTTCCCTCTCTATCCCTGTCTCTCCTTCTCTTTCCCCCTCTCTCTCTCTCTCTCCCTTTCTCTCTCTTTCTCTCTTTCTCCTTCTCCCTCTCTCTCCTTCATCTTCTCTCTATCCCTCTCCCTCCCTCTCTCTCTCCCTCCCTCTCTCTCTCCCTCTAACCCTCTCTCCCACTCCATCTCTCTCCCTCTCTCTCCCTCTCCATCCCTCCTTCTCCCCCTCCCTCTCTCTTTTTCTCTCCTTCTCTCCCTCCCTCTATCTTTCTCTCCCTCTCTCTCCCTCTCTCCTTTTCCCTCTCCCTGCATCATCCCATCTCTACCCCTCTCCTCTTCTCTCCTTCTCTCTTCCGCCCTCTCTCCCTCCCTCTCTTATCGTCTCTTCCTCTCACTCCCTCTCCCTATATCTCTCCCTCTCCCTCTCTCTCGTTCTCTCTCTCCTTCTCCCTCTCACTCTTTCGCCCTTTCCCGTTCTTTCCCTCTCCCTCTCTCTCCCTCTCTCTGTCATTCTCCGTCTCTCTACCTCTCTCCATCACACTCTCTCTATACCTCTCTCTCTCCCTCTCTCTCTTCCTCTCTCTCTCCCTCTCCCTCTCTCTTCCTCTCTCGTCCACTCCCTCTCTCCTCTTTCTCCCTCTCCCACTCCATCTCTCTCTCTCTTTCTGTCATTCTCCTTCTCCCTCTCTCTCTCCTTCATCCTATCTCTATCCCTCTCCCTCCCTCTCTCTCTCCCTCTAACCCTCTCTCCCACTCCATCTCTCTGCCTCTCTCTCTCTCCCTCCCTCTCTCTCCCTCTCTCTCACCCTCCTTCTATCTCCCCTTCCCTCGCTCCCCTCTCTTCCTCTCCTTCTCCCTCCCTCTATCTCCTCTCCCCTCTCACCCTCTCCCTACCTCCCTCTCTCCCTCTCCCTCTCTCACTCTCTCCCTCTCTCTCTACCACTCTCTCTCCCACTTCCTCTCTCCCTATATCTCCCTCTCTCCCTCCCTTTCTCTCTCTGTCCCTCTCCGTCTCCCTCTCTCTCTCCCTCACTCTCTCCCACTTTCTCCCTCTCTCTCACGCTCTCCCTATCTTTCTCTCTCTCCTTCTCTTTTGCTCTCCCTGTCCGGGAGATTGAGCTCATTGAACGGGTCATTGTTCTGAATTCTTAAATAATACTCGTTTAAGATTGTCCAGCCAAAATTATTACCTTTCCACGATTTCTACTGGGAATTCCACGACCCTTTAGGCCACATAGTATGTTAAATAACAAGCTATCCTTTCTCTGGCGACACGTTACATAAAATAAAGTTGAAAAAGTGAAGTCAAAATAATCTGACGTCATTAACAAAACTGGGCAGCTTAGAATGTAAGCTTGGGGGGGGGGGGGGGGGGGGGGGGGTTTCAGAGGGAGATCAGAAAGAGCGGGGAAGAGAAGACTACTGTGCAGTTAATTAGGTGGGATATAGACCAGAGAAGAAGCTAGGAAAGATTACTGAGCATAGCCAGTGAGTGACAAGAATAAAGAGATAAAGTTAGATGTCCCCAAAGCAGACCAACTCTGACAGGCAACCAGAAACACACGTGTAAGAATCGGTCTAATGTTTTGTTTGAGTCGACTCTAGCACAAGTCATAAGTCATATCGACTTCAAAATACCTGAGTGGCATTCGTCTGTATTCTCGTCAGAGGGAGACGTGTTGCTTCAACCGGAAGCTATCGAATGTTACGCTTGGCCTGACAACCACAGTAACAGGACCACTGTCTTCTATCACAGGCACGAGAACAGCAGCAGTCGTCGAGTTCCTGACAACAGACGACGAAGAATAATAAGCAGAAGATCTGATCACTGTAGACATCTTCCTGACGTTGAGACGAGACAAGAGGCTCAGAAGACATCTTCCTGACGTTGAGACGAGACAAGAGGCTCAGAAGACATCTACGTTCTATACGCTGAGAGGTGAGACATAAAGTCATGAGACGAGTGAGGACAGAGAGATTAGGACTGAGAACAAGTAGCTAGACAACATTGAATCAACACAAAGGGTGGAATAGAACAATTTGCTAGAGCCGACCAAGTGATAGAACTCTGGGTAAATATTAGTGCAAGAGACAGACCTGTGCTAATTGCACGCAAGTCTTGACAGTCATTACAGTTAGCTAGAGAAGTGTTGATAACAAAACTCTTTACGATTCTTATGTTTAGTATTACTATTATAATGTGTATGATGTTCAACAAATAAACATTCTTTGTTTTACTGTTGTTAAAACATTTGTTTGCGGTTAAAATGAGTAAGTGTGAGTTAAGGTGTGATAGTGGTAAGGGAGTAAGTTAGTAATAAGAGATGATAACATAGGTGGGTGTTATCCCTGCCTCATATAAATACATGATAACGTGACCTAGAATAGCTATAAAGTTAACGGTGTCACAATGGCGGCATGGACTGACGAACGATGATAGAGCTGTGCCCAAGATGCGGCAGCGCATGATCTGGCAGCAGATAGCGACTAATGGCTGGCAGCTTGACTTAGGGTCAGCGAACCAGAGCTCACAAGATGCTATTCTGTTTCCAAGAGACGGTCCTGCAAACAGGCTGCACTAGCCACTAGTAGAGCTTGGCATAGGCAATAGGCATCACAGTGGAAAGGTAAATCCGTTACTATTGTTTCCAGCTCAAATAAATTGTGTCGGGTCGAGAAAAAAATGCGCAGATAACGTATCCTCGCTGTACACTACGATACAACGTCATTTTCAGAACGAACACCGACGACGAGGGGGAAAAGAAGAACAAGAAGAAAAAGAAGAAGAAAAAGAAAATGAAAACGATTGAGTGTTATTTCGATTATACAATTAGACCAGACTTGCTTGACGAGCTCCTGGGCTCAGTAAACACGCATTGAGGGAGTGCGAGAAGCGACTGCAGCGCTGGCTCACAATAATGTGAATAGCTCGTCTGCTCTGTTACATAAGGTTCATGTTCTTGGTCGACATTTGTTAGACACTAGATGGCAGTTATGTAGCGGTCCGTCACATATTCCTCAAGCATTCACCAACACGTTGTGTATTCACGAAGTAATCATTTAGCAATATGTTGAGAGTTTTCACAACAATCATTCACCAACAAATTGTGTGTTCACGGACCAATCATTCACCAACAAATTGTGTGTTCACGGACCAATCATTCACCAACAAATTGTGTGTTCACGGACCAATCATTCACCAACAAATTGTGTGTTCACGGACCAATCATTCACTAACACGTCTCCCAAAACAGGTCCAGGTAGTTCAGTGCACATAACTTACGCTGCTACCAACGTGGCAGTCTGTGGATCAATCGGCCTGCGTGATTCAAGGTAAACCAAACATTCGACCGCTGACTCGTAGACCAAGCTCAGACCTTGCATGTTCATTCTTCGTTTCTTCTTCTTGTACTTTGCGCTGAAATCTTTTCTCTCTGCTGCAGCTCGTCTCTAGAACATGACGATATGTCACATAGAACCGGTGAACATTGGTGGTAATGTACATGAAGTGGCTCCTACAAAACATGACACGAACATGGTAGCTACAGAACATGACAGGAGAGTGGTGGCTACAGAACATGAGAGGAGAGTGGTAGCTACAGAACATGAGAGGAGAGTGGTAGCTACAGAACATGACAGGAGAGTGGTGGCTAGAGAACATGTCAATCACTCATACACCGGACAATCTCCAGAGAAAGAGCCCCAGCCTGGTCTGGCTACAGCCATACTGTTGCAACTGAAAGATACCAGCCATGATCTACGGATGTGAAGTGGGGAATGTACGGTCATACCTACCATGATCTGCAGATGTGAAGTGGGGAATGTACGGTCATACCAGCCATGATCTACGGATGTGAAGTGGGGAATGTACGGTCATACCAGCAATGATCTGCGGATGTGAAGTGGGGAATGTACGGTCATACCAGCCATGATCTACGGATGTGAAGTGGGGAATGTACGGTCATACCAGCCATGATCTACGGATGTGAAGTGGGGAATGTACGGTCATACCAGCCATGATCTACGGATGTGAAATGGGGAATGTACGGTCATACCAGCCATGATCTACGGATGTGAAGTGGGGAATGTACGGTCATACCAGCCATGATCTACGGATGTGAAGTGGGGAATGTACGGTCATACCAGCCATGATCTACGGATGTGAAGTGGGGAATGTACGATCATACCAGCCATGATCTACGGATGTGAAGTGGGGAATGTACGGTCATACCAGCCATGATCTACGGATGTGAAGTGGGGAATGTACGGTCATACCAGCCATGATCTACGGATGTGAAGTGGGGAATGTACGGTCATACCAGCCATGATCTACGGATGTGAAGTGGGGAATGTACGGTCATACCAGCCATGATCTACGGATGTGAAGTGGGGAATGTACGATCATACCAGCCATGATCTACGGATGTGAAGTGGGGAATGTACGGTCATACCAGCCATGATCTACGGATGTGAAGTGGGGAATGTATGGTCATACCAGCCATGATCTACGGATGTGAAGTGGGGAATGTACGGTCATACCAACCATGATCTACGGATGTAATGTGTGGAATATTTGCAACGCGGATGCTGAGAACCTAGGAAATACCCAGCGAGTTTGACAAAGGGAAACTGTTGTATGTGGGAGTCACAGTTAGCCTAATTCGGGAGCCCATTTTTAATCTGACGGCGTGGCCTAGTGGATAAGTGGCACGGCTCACAATCCGAAGGTGCTGGGTTCGATCCCCATCACAGCACCTGCCGTTACCCCGGGGAAGCAAACCCTTAGAAAATGCAGGAGGAAGCAGACCCTTACATAAAATGCATGCTGAAGTCGGATGCATTGGGCCGACAGGCGCAAAATAAAAACCACAGTGCAACGCACACCGCCTTGGGGATTAGAGAAATAAGGCGAACGCAAAAAAAAAAAAAAAAAAAAAAAAAAAAAAATCTGTGCTTGTACGTTCAACAGCCTACAGCAGTCAACCCTGACAGAGGACGGCAGATCATTACCAATGTTGACAACTCGGAAAAGCGGCAGAGACGAGTTAGCTAGTTAATCACTGATTAGTAATAATATGGAATTAGATTAAGTTTGGATTACATTATTTAGTTCGGAGGTGACATCAAAAGCTAATGCTTGAATCTTCTGTAGTTTAATACATGATATTATTTTGTTTAGTAGTTGATTTATGTTGATGATATTTTGTAACAATTTTTCTTGTAAATAAATGATATTATCTGATTTTAATTGTTAGCGATAGTTTTAGTGTGTAATGTGTTGAAAGTGTGTCGCTGTGTAGTCTATGTTATGACTCTAAAAAATGAACTCAGCTAAGTAAACCCTGCTACATGATATAAATATGGTGCCGTTTCCAGGATTGTCTTTTAGATATATTTATTGCTAGCACTAACGCTGTAGCAAGTTAGAGTTTAGAATTTGAGTTATATATTACTTAGGCCAAGCATCAACACATACGGGTATTCGATATTTCTCATACATCGTTTTCATGATGCACAGTGTGACATTTTGTATTGTTTCTTGACAGTCTCGGAACTTTTTTTTAAATCAGACTGGTTTATTCATGTCTAGACGTTTTCTTCTTCTTCTTCTTTGCGTTCGGTTTCGTATGCTCGTTTAATGCCACCAGATGAGCTGCACCCATGAAGTGACACATCAGTCGCAGGTCCTCAATGGTTCCCCACAGTTTGTCTTGTATGTTTCTCTTTCCTCAGGCCAGGTCTTCTCATGGGAGTCTTGGTGCAGTGGACATGTTTGCAGGATGTGTTCTGGAGTCTGGGGTCCTCTCTGACATGTGCATTGTGCAGTCTGTGCTGCTTTCATTTTATGCATGTGTGCATGTAGTCTGCAATGACCTGTTCTGGGGCGAAATATTTTGGTATACTGTTTCCTATTCAGTCTATTGATTGGGTCCTGTGGGTATTTGCTGTTTGCTCTCTCTGTCAACTGTTGTTTATATTTTTTTGGATGTTTGCCTTGATTTCTGGCAGTGACAATGGATCGGTGAATTGTTCTCTATGTCTTCCCTCCCTGGCTAGCCTGTCCGCCCATTCATTTCTAGGTATGCCGCAGTGACCTGGAATCCACTGGAGGGTGATTTTATTGTGGTCTGAGGGTTTGTTTATCTGGCATATCAGTTCCCTTTCCATACTATTTCGTGGTCCTCTTTGTGTGGCCTGCACAGTTTCCAAGCAGTCACACAAAAACACTATTCTGTTATCCCTTAACCCCTTTTCATCCAATAGTTTGACTGCTTCAATTATTGCCTGTTGCTCTGTTCTTAGATTTGTCGAGGGCTCCCCGGCAGCACTTGCTTTTTCTATTACAGGTTCCATCCTGTGGAAATATGACGAGTCCCACCCCTCCTTTACTCAATGCTTCTTCTGATGATCCATCTGTGTAGACGTGCGTCCACATGGTTTGAGGATAGGCGTCTCCAATATGCTTTAGGGTTTTTTCTCTCAATGCATGGTCTGATTCTTCCACCTTTCTATCGATACCTGGTATTTTCGCTTCCACCATGAAGTTGGGCTGTTGGTCTGTATTTTCATTTACTTGTATCATTTCCCATGTTGTTGGACATTTTGATATGATGTCACTGTTCCTGGCTGTAAGGGCTTTTGGTAGATGATTGAAGCTTGTTCTTTTTATGTGGTTTTTTGTTAGTTCATTGACTTTTTCCTGCATTGGATGTTTATTCATACGCTTGTATTTTTCTGTCAGGTTTAGTAATTTTCCTTCTCTGCGCTCACCGAGGCTCTGGAGGCCTGCTACCGCTTCGAGTTCTCTAATTGGGGTGCTTCTCAAACCTCCGGTAATTATTCTGAGTCCGATATTCTGTGCCCTGTCTCTTTTCTGTAGGTTGGTCTTTGCCGCTGTTGCATAGGCACCCATGCCATATTCCAGTGTTGGCCGTACGTATCCAGTGTAGACCTGTCTGACTGTGTTTGCATCTGCGCCCCAATTTGTCCCTGCCAGTTTTTTCATCAGCCTTAGTTTGAGTGTGGCCTTCTTTTCAGTATCCTCTATGTGTGGGCCCCATGTTAATCTTTTGTCATATCTCATTCCTAGGTATGTAGGATTGTTTTCTCTAGGAAGTAGGCTATTTTCTAAATATAGGTCGACCTGCTCTGGCTTTGTAGAGAACGAGAAGAGTGTTGAGAGGGTCTTGCTTTTGTTTGCTGTGACCCCCCATGAGTCTGCCCATTTCTTTACTGCATTAATTGCTTCCTGCATTCTTGCTTTTGCGGTTCAAATGTTTTCTGCCTGGGTCCATATGGCCAGGTCATCCACTTGGAGTGCCTTGTGGATGTGTGGTCTGAACTGGTTTGGCAGATCATTAATGTTGAGGTTAAACAAGTTAGGGGATAGTGATTCTCCCTGGGGAACCCCCTCATGCAGTTTGACCATTTTGCTCCTGTGTTCTTCCAGCCTGACTCTCGCACATCGTGAGTGGAGGTAGTCTTTAATCCAGTCAAGTCTAGACGTCTAGATAAGCAGTATTACAGATATCTAGGATTCGGACACATTAGTGCGGAATGCATGTTACTTATACGGGATTTGCAGACGATGGAACTAGACCTTGCTGAAATTAAAACGGCAAATGAGAAAAATTTTAAGGACAAAAGTAGATAGTACCAAAACTATGTAAAGAAACTAACAAGCAGAATTGTTCTACTGGACAATCATGACAAAGAAAACAAAGCAATGTTAGACCAGCTTATTGAAGAATAAGCAGTCAGAAGAACCGATCACAAGACGGAGCGAGAGACCGAAGAAAAGAAAAATTAAAAGGTGGGACAACTGTAAACACGACAAAACGCAATGCCCCGGGAAGGGTATGTCGGGGGAAGGAAGCGTTCAAAACAGGCAGAGCTACAAATTCTAATTGGAGTTGGGGCAAGACTGGTAGAGTGTTCAGCGAGAGATAAGCCAACCAACCAGATCAAAGAATGGTAGAGTGTTCAGCGAGAAATGAACCAACCAACCAGATCAAAGAATGGTAGAGTGTCCAGGTGAGAGATGAACCAACCAACCAGATCAAAGAATGGTAGAGTGTTCAGGTGAGAGATAAGCCAACCAACCAGATCAAAGAATGGTAGAGTGTTCAGCGAGAGATAAGCCAACCAACCAGATCAAAGAATGGTAGAGTGTTCAGCGAGAGATAAGCCAAACAAAAGGATCAAAGAATGGTAGAGTGTTCAGCGAGAGATAAGCCAAACAAACAGATCAAAGAATGGTAGAGTGTTCAGCGAGAGATAAGCCAAACAAACAGATCAAAGAATGGTAGTGCTCAGTGAGAGATAAGCCAAATAACCAGATCAAAGAATGGTAGAGTGCTCAGCGAGAGATAAGCCAAACAAAAGGATCAAAGAATGGTAGAGTGGTCAGCGAGAGATACGCCAAATAACCAGATCAAAGGACTATCGGTAGAGACATAAAATATCACAGTGGTCAAATTTGGACTCCAGTAAAAGTTTTTATTTGGCAAAACGCTGGTAAATTGGTCGTCGATGAATTTTCCTAATCAAACTGTTGACAAATTAGTTCAGAAGACAATAGGTTAATAAATCATGATATATCTAAAGCTGGCCAACTCCGAGAGAAAACTGGTGATACAAATGAAAGGATTAATTATAGTTAGTGCCCACTTTATATTGAAGCCGTTATATAGGAGTGTGTTGGTAAGATGTGTGACCGATGGCTGAAGAGTTATCATCGTGTAGTTAATAAAGAATTTGATTGTTGTCTTGAAATAGTGTCTCTCCAGTTTTTTTATTGCTGTCTTGAAATAGTGTCTCTCCAGTTTATTGATTGTTGTCTTGAAATAGTGTCTCTCCAGTTTTTTGATTGCTGTCTTGAAATAGTGTCTCTCCAGTTTATTGAAATGAGTGCTAGTTAACGGGATAGAGCAAAGTATTAGCGGAGGGCACAGGAAAGGCGACAGATCAGCTGGGTGATCTAGTGACCCAGATAATTTGATCTGCTACAAAATACTTTATCTCTCTCTCTCTCTATTCATGTGAAAAAAAGATATATATATATATGTATCTGCTTTCATATGAAGTACCCTACTTTCTCTCTCCCTCTCTCTCTCTCTCTCTCTCTCTCTCTCTCTCTCTATTTCTGTCACATGCAGTGTCCTACTTTTTCCTCCTTCTCTCGTTCTGCCACGTTTAATGTCCTACCTTCCTTCTACAACCTCCCCTTCTCAATCTCTTTGTCTGACCCACATGTTGATCCTAACCTACTCTCTCTATCTCACTCTCTCACTATCTATTTATCTCTGTCTCTATCTCTCTCTATATCTCTCTCTATATCTCTCTCTATATCTCTCTCTATATCTCTCTCTATTTCTCTCTCTATATCTCTCTCTATATCTCTCTCTCTCTCTATCTCTCTCTTTCTTTACATGTTGCTGCCTACCTTCTCTCTCTCGATCTGTCTCTTCTTCAGCGCACGGAACAGTCTGTACCATCCTCCCTCCTTAGGTAGATGTTTGCCAATAGTCATGAAGGAGTCCTCTCCCTGTTCCTCATCGTCGTCACTCTCACCCTCCATGTCTGCCACCACCTGGTCACACAGAAGACAGTCCAGGTCACACACAGAACTCGGTACAGGTCACACACAGAAGACAGTCCAGGTCACACAGAAGACGGTCCAGGTCACACAGAACACGGTCCAGGTCACAGACAAAAGACAGTCCAGGTCACACACAGAAGACAGTAAGGTCACACAGAAGATAGTCTAGGTAACACAGAAGACGGTCCAGGTAACACACAGAAGACAGTCCAGGTCACACAGAAGACGGTCCAGGTCACACACAGAAGACAGTCCAGGTCACACAGAAGACGGTCCAGGTCACACACAGAAGACGGTCCAGGTCACACACAGAAGACAGTCCAGGTCACACACAGAACACGGTCCAGGTCACACACAGAAGACAGTCCAGGTCATACAGAAGACGGTCCAGGTCACACACAGAACGCGGTCCAGGTAACACACAGAAGACAGTCCAGGTCACACAGAAGACGGTCCAGGTCACACACAGAACGCGGTCCAGGTCACACACAGAAGACAGTCCAGGTCACACAGAAGACGGTCCAGGTCACACACAGAACGCGGTCCAGGTCACACAGAAGACGGTCCAGGTCACAGACAGATGACAGTCCAGGTCACACAGAAGACGGTCCAGGTCACACACAGAACACGGTCCAGGTCACACAGAAGACAGTCCAGGTCACACAGAAGACAGTCTAGGTCACACACAGAAGACAGTCCAGGTCACACAGAAGACAGTCCAGGTCACACATAGAAGACATTACAGGTCACACATAGAAGACAGTCCAGGTCACACATAGAAGACAGTCCAGGTCACACATAGAAGACACCACGGGTCAAACATAGAAGACAGTTTAGGTCACACATAGAAGACAGTCCAGGTTAATCATAGAAGACGATCCAGGTTAATCATAGATGACAGTCCAGGTCACACATAGAAGATAATCCAGATCACACATAGAAAACAGTCCAAGTCACACATAGAAGACAGTCCAGGTCACACATAGAAGACAGCCCAGGCCAAACATAGAAGACAATCCACGTCAAACATAGAAGACAGTCCAGGTCACATACAGAACACGGTCCAGGTCACACACAGAAGATAGTCCAGGTCACACAGAAGACGGTCCAGGTCACACACAGAACGCGGTCCAGGTCAAACACAGAAGACAGTCCAGGTCACACAGAAGACGGTCCAGGTCACACACAGAAGGCGGTCCAGGTCACACACAGAAGACAGTCCAGGTCACAAAGAAGACGGTCCAGGTCACACACAGAACGCGGTCCAGATCACACGGAAGACGGTCCAGGTCACA
Source organism: Ariolimax columbianus (assembly GCA_036924085.1). Lineage (NCBI taxonomy): Eukaryota > Metazoa > Mollusca > Gastropoda > Stylommatophora > Arionidae > Ariolimax > Ariolimax columbianus. The sequence goes on along the minus strand of JAVGWX010000006.1, from coordinate 117,453,610 downwards.
CATAGAAGACAGTCCAGGTCACACAGAAGACGGTCCAGGTCACAAACAGAACACGGTCCAGGTCACACATAGAAGACATTACAGGTCACACATAGAAGACAGTCCAGGTCACACATAGAAGACAGTCCAGATCACATATAGAAGACAGTCCAGGTCATACATAGAAGACACTACGGGTCAAACATAGAAGACAGTTTAGGTCACACATAGAAGACAGTCCAGGTTAATCATAGATGACAGTCCTGGTCACACATAGAAGATAATCCAGATCACACATAGAAAACAGTCCAAGTCACACATAGAAGACAGTCCAGGTCACACATAGAAGACAGCCCAGGCCAAACATCGAAGACAGCCCAAGCCAAACATAGAAGACAATCCACGTCAAACATAGAAGACAGTCCAGGTCACATACAGAACATGGTCCAGGTCACACACAGAAGACAGTCCAGGTCACACAGAAGACGATCCAGATCACACACAGAACACGGTCCAGGTCACACACAGAAGACAGTCCAGGTCACACACAGAACACAGTCCAGGTCACACCCAGAAGACAGTCCAGGTCACCCAGAAGACGGTCCAGGTCACACACAGAACGCGGTCCAGCTCACACACAGAACACAGTCCAGGTCACACAGAAGACGGTCCAGGTCACACACAGAAGACAGTCCAGGTCACACCAAAGACGGTCCAGGTCACATACAGAACACGGTCCAGGTCACACATAGATGACACTCCAGGTCAAACATAGAAGACAGTCCAGGATAATCATAGAAGACGGTCCAGGTTAATCATAGAAGACAGTCCAGGTCAATAATAGAAGACAATCCAGGTCACACACAGAAGACAGTCCAGGTCACACAGAAGACAGTTCAGGTCACACAGAAGCGGTCCAGGTCCCACACAGAACGTGGTCCAGGTCACACACAGAAGACAGTCCAGGTCACACAGAAGAGGTCCAGGTCATACACAGAACGCGGTCCAGGTCACACACAGAAGACAGTCCAGGTCACACAGAAGACGGTCCAGGTCACACACAGAACGCGATCCAAGTCACACAGGAGACGGTCCAGGTCACACGCAGAAGTCAGTCCAGGTCACACAGAAGACGGTCCAGGTCACACACAGAACACGGTCCAGGTCACACAGAAGACAGTCCAGGTCACACAGAAGACAGTCTAGGTCACACACAGAAGACAGTCCAGTTCACACAGAAGACAGTCTAGGTCACACAGAAGACAGTCCAGGTCACACAGAAGACAGTCCAGGTCACACATAGAAGACAGTCCAGATCACACATAGAAGACAGTCCAGATCACATATAGAAGACAGTCCAGGTTAATCATAGAAGACGGTCCAGGTTAATCATAGAAGACACTCCAGGTCACAGAGAAGACAGTCCAGGTCACACATAGAAGACATTACAGGCCACACATAGAAGACAGTCCAGGTCAGTCACAGAAGACAGTCCAGGTCACACAGAAGACAGTCTAGGTCACACAGAAGACAGTCCAGGTCACACAGAAGACAGTCCAGGTCACACATAGAAGACAGTCCAGATCACACATAGAAGACAGTCCAGATCACATATAGAAGACAGTCCAGGTTAATCATAGAAGACGGTCCAGGTTAATCATAGAAGACAGTCCAGGTCACAGAGAAGACAGTCCAGGTCACACATAGAAGACATTACAGGCCACACATAGAAGACAGTCCAGGTCAGTTACAGAAGACAGTCCAGGTCACACACAGATGACAGTCCAGGTCACACATAAAAGACAGTCCAGGTCAGACACAGAAGACAGTCCACGTCAGACAGTAGAGGTTACACCATCAACAACCATCAACATCAACAACATCAACACGATCAACACCATCAACAACATCAACACCATCAACAACATCAACAACATCAACAACATCAACAACATCAACAACATCAACAACATCAACACCATCAACACCATCAACAACATCAACAACATCAACAACATCAACAACATCAACAACATCAACATCAACAACATCAACAACATCAACAACATCAACAACATCAATACCATCAACACCATCAACAACATCAACAACATCAACAACATCAACAACATCAACAACATCAACATCAACAACATCAACACCATCAACAACATCAACAACATCAACAACATCAACAACATCAACAACATCAACAACATCAACAACATCAACAACATCAACATCAACACCATCAACACCATCAACAACATCAACAACATCAACATCAACAACATCAACAACATCAACAACATCAACAACATCAACAACATCAACATCAACAACATCAACACCATCAACACCATCAACAACATCAACAACATCAACAACATCAACAACATCAACAACATCAACAACATCAACAACATCAACAACATCAACAATAAAACTAATGGTGACCATCAAGTCATCAAATCAAAGCCACTTATCTACCGAAGCTGTGAACCAGCGACGCCCTAATAAGACCGATTGCTTTGTCTGAGATCTGGCAGAGACTAGCACGTGCTATAAGCGGCCCGATGATGTGACCCCTTGAGAGACAAGGTCAGACCACTTACTGACATGATGTTCTTCTTGTTGCCACCCCCTCTGACAGCCGTATTCAGTTCTGGTTTGTTGTTGAACGAGGCACTCAATCTGAGAGATACACAGATACACAGATAGAAGGAAAGGTACAGAGGTGAAACACACAAACACATCACCGGATTATTATATTCAATGACAACATTTTAATATAGTAATTAATTCAAAAGTAGTAACTGTAATGTAGTAACTTTTCTAGCTCTAGTGTAGTCAAACTAGTTCAGAATTCGTTACGCTAATTGGGATGACTACATTATAATGGGACTTGTAATTCAGAAATTCAAATGTGGTAATTCTAGTAAAATCATTTTAATGTAGTAAATCTATAGCCGGCATTATAATGTAGTAGTTCTTATGTATTTTGTTTTGTTTTTTTTGTTGTGTTTTATTTTTTTTTGGTGTTCGCCTATTTCTCCATTCCCCAAAGTGGTGTGCGTTGCACTACGATTTTTATTTTGCGCCTGTCGGCCCAGTACATCCGACTTCGGCATCCATTTTATGCAAAGGTCTGATTCCTCCTGCATTTTCTAAGGATTTGCTTCCGCGGGGTAACGGCCGGTGCTGTGATTGAGGAACGAACCCAGCACTTTCAAGTTGCAGGCCGTGTCACTTAACCACTAGCCCATGTCGTCCCCGATATTTTAGAAATGAATTATAGCATAGTCACTCTAGTGTCATCATGTTGTACTTGGACTGTTCCACTCCTAATGTTGTACTTGGACTGTTCCACTCCTAATGTTGTACTTGGACTGTTCCACTCCTAATGTTGTACTTGGACTGTTCCACTCCTAATGTTGTACTTGGACTGTTCCACTCCTAATGTTGTACTTGGACTGTTCCACTCCTAATGTTGTACTTGGACTGTTCCACTCCTAATGTTGTACTTGGACTGTTCCACTCCTAATGTTGTACTTGGACTGTTCCACTCCTAATGTTATACTTGGACTGTTCCACTCCTAATGTTGTACTTGGACTGTTCCACTCCTAATGTTGTACGTGGACTGTTCCACTCCTAAAGTTGTACGTGGCCTGTTCCACTCCTAATGTTGTACTTGGACTGTTTCACTCCTAATGTTGTACGTGGACTGTTCCACTCCTAATGTTGTACTTGGACTGTTCCACTCCTAATGTTGTACTTGGACTGTTCCACTCCAAATGTTGTACTTGGACTGTTTCACTCCTAATGCTGTACTTGGACTGTTCCATTTCTGATGTTAGACTGTTCCATTTCTGATGTTGTACTTGGACTATTCCATTTCTGATGTTGTACTTGGACTGTTCCATTTCTGATGTTGCTCTTGGATTGCTCCACTTCTGATGTTGTACTTGGACTATTCCATTTCTGATGTTGTACTTGGACTGTTCCATTTCTGATGTTGCTCTTGGATTGTTCCACTTCTAATGTTGTAAGTGGACTGTTCCATTTCTAATTTGTTGTTTGGATTGTTCCACGTTTAATATTGTGCTTGGATTATTCCACTTCTAATGTTGTGCTTGGATTATCCCATTTCTAATGTTGTGCTACCACGCACAGATATTCAGACTCGTACCCACACGTACATACGTGTGTAAGGTGTGATCATGCACGGCACCATATTACAGTGGCGCTGAGGTCGACTAGCTCTTCCTTGGAAGAGTGAAAAGTGAAATTAGTAGCCTGCCGATTAAGTGAGCTCACAAGCCAACCTCACCTCCTCGGGGTACACACTGGGCAACTAGAACCGTGAGGCTCCAGGCTAACAAGGCAATGGCTCGCCTGGGGGGACGGGCTCCTCCAGATTAAATGCAGATGTTGGCCCACCGCAGCTTGGAGAGGAGATGGGCGCCGCCAGGTGATTTCAAGCCTAAGAGTCACACATGAGGACAAAAACGAAATCTTTTATACCGGATCGGTCGCAGCCCGGGTCAACAAGGACCGCGCCTACCGTCCCCCACCAGGGCGGAGGTGCTAATTGTGCAACTGGTGATACCATAAGACTCAAGGGAGAGGATTTCATTCTGGGCACTTGGAATGTTAGAACTCTAAGTGCAAGTGGGAAAATAAAAGAACTGACCCATGAGATGGATAGATACCACTGGAATGTGCTTGGCATTTGCGAAGCGCGTTGGAAAAATTTCGGAGAACACACCACAGAAGAAGGTCACAAGTTTTATTACAGTGGAAGACCTGACAAACACCTTTACGGTGTTGGAATGCTGGTGCACCAAGACACGGCATGTTGTGTATTGGGTTGCCGACCAGTTTCAAGCCGATTGCTCAGTATACAACTAAATGCAAAGCCCTTCAATGTCACGGTGATACAATGCTATGCACCTACCTCAGATTACGAGGACGGCGAGGTTGAGAGCTTCTACGAGGAATTGTAGGCTTTGGTGAACGAAGTACTGAAGAAGGATATACTGGTGGTACAGGGAGATTGGAATGCCAAAATTGGCAAAGACATGGTACGTGACTGAAAAGGCAAATGTGGAGCATTTGGAAATGTGACCACGAACGATAGAGGACTGAGACTCCTGGAATTTGCGTATTATAATAAGCTGATAGTAGCGAATATGCTAGGACCACATAAAATGTCGAGACGGTGGACGTGGCACAGCCCAAACAGTACGCTTCATAGTCAAATAGACTATATTTTGGTACAAGGGAGATTCCGATCTAGCGTCAACAGCGCCCGGACAAGAAGTTTCCCAGAGGCCGATGAAGGGAGCGACCACGACCTAGTGCTGATGACCATGCATCTCCGACTAAAGAAAGTTCTGAAGAGAGAGATATCTAGACTGAGATTTGACTTGGAGAAGTTGAAGTACCCGGATATAGTGGAGACCTTTGGAGCGGTGATGGGGGAAAGATTCGCACCTCTCTTGGTTCTCAACGAGAAGGCAGATGTTCAGACGATCACTGAAGCCCTGAATTCGGCTTTAATCTCCATGGCATCTGAGGTTCTAGGTAAGTGCAGGATTAATAAGAAAGCATGGATCACGAGTGAAATACTGGATTTATGTAACAAGAGACGACAAATGAAGAGAGCGAAGAAAACACTAGATGGGATTCAGCAATATAGAGAGATAAATGGAAACATAAAGGCCAAGATGAAACAGGCCAAGATGGAATGGATAACGACTCAGAGAGAAGATATCGAACAAAATCTAGAAAGAAATGATGCCAAGGGGGCATATAAATCAGTCAAGGACTTAGTAAGACCTGTACAAAGTCGAAATACAACAATTCAGGACAAGAGTGGGAAATGTCTCACAGATGCTCAAGACATTCGTGAGCACTGGACAGAGTACTGTTCAGAGCTATATAAGCATGAAGGTCGAGGTGAATCAAGAAATGCAATGTCTCCTGAAGTGAGTCTGATAGAGGAAAATCAAACGATAACAAGGGAAGAAGTTTATGAAGCCGTGAAAATGCTGAAGAGAGGGAAGGCTGTAGGTGTGGATAATATCCCAGCAGAGCTCCTACAAGTGGGAGGTGAGGCAACAATTGATACCCTGACTCACATCTGCAATAGAATTTGGCAGACAGGAGAGTGGCCCACCAGCTGGACAAAATCAGTCATTATACCACTGCCTAAATCAGGAAACCTAAATATGTGTCAGAACTATGGAACAATCAGTCTGATAAGTCATCCAAGTAAAGTTCTCTTGAGAATAATACTTAACAGACTGAAACCACAGGCAGAGAATATCATTGCCGAAGAACAAGCGGGCTTTCGAGCGGGAAGGAGTATCATCGAGCAGATATTTAATCGTCGGCTACTGAATGAGAAGTACTCAGAGTATCAACATCAACTCTACCATGCCTTCATTGACTTTCGAAAGGCGTTTGACAGAGTGTGTCATGCGGAGCTATGGTCAACAATGAGGCATTATAAGTTCAACAGTGATATTGTGAGGGTAATTGCAAACCTTTATGAGCAGGCGACAAGCGCAGTCTCGGTAGAGGGAACCCTAGGCAATTGGTTCCGTACAACGGTGGGTGTGAGACAGGGATGTATACTCTCCCCCACACTCTTCAATATCTTCTTGGAGAGAATAATGGAGACGACCTGAAAAGAACATGTTGGCACGGTTAAAATAGGTGACAGGCTTATCACAAACTTGCGATTTGCTGATGATATTGATATATTGGCAGGCACAGAAAGGGAACTCCAGGAGCTGATTGGTAGATTGGATAGAGCGGCCCTGAGCTTTGGTATGGAAATAAATGCAGATAAAACAAAGCTCATGACCAATAACGTAACAGGGTTTAAATCTGAAATAGAGGCAAATGGGAAGGAACATGAGGTGGTAAAACGTTTCAAATATCTGGGATCATTGATCAGCGAAGAGGGTTCGAAGCCAGAGGTAATTGCAAGAATAGCACAAACAACAGCGGCGCTGACTAGGCTGCAACCTATTTGGCGAGACAAGCGGCTCGCCCTCGGCATAAAAGTTAGACTACTGCGCTCTTTGGTGCTGTCAATATTTCTGTATGCCTGCGAGACCTGGACCATTACAGCAGATATCCAGGGCAGAATACATGCAATGGAAATGAGGTGCTATAGAAAATAGACCTGGACCATTACAGCAGATATCCAGGGCAGAATACATGCAATGGAAATGAGGTGCTATATAAAACTCCTAACTGTTATATATAAAGATCGTGTCACGAACGTAGACATCCGTCACAGAGTTGAAGACGCTATTGGTCCTTTTGAAGATCTGTTCACAGCTATCAAAAGACGAAAGATGGCCTGGTGCGGGAACGTCGCGAAGTCGAACGGAATTACCAATTCGATACTCTTTGTTTCCGTACCGGGACAGAGAGGGCAAGGACGTCCAAGGAAGAGATGGGTGGACAACATCACTGAGTGGTCAGGCCTTCGTCCCGGTGAGATACGACAGGCGGCGACAGACAGAGAGGGATGGCGTGAGATTTTGGGAGTGTCTTCTTGTGTGCCCCAACGACCTGATGAGTTACAGGATGAATTTAACCCACACAAACAGGATTGACACTGATATACTGATGGGTCCATCCGTGTCACGTGTGTGTCAGCTGTTAGACTGTTCTAGAACCCGTCATTGAACCAAAATTGGAGGAAGTACGCTCAGCAATTCAAAGTCTGAAAAAGGGAAAGTCCCCAGGATGCGATGATCTCCAAGCAGAGCTAATACAAGCAGGAGGAGAGGCAAATGCTGGAATCTATCACAAGCTGTGTTAACAGATATGGCACAGGGCAGAGTGATCCGAAGCATGGAAGAAATCAATGTATATTCCCCTCCCTAAAGAAGGCAACCTGAAGCTGTGCAAGAACTATCGACCTATCGCCCTGATCAGCTACGCTTGCAAGATACTCTTGCTAATCCTATTAAGAAGGATTGAGAAAAGGTTTAAATCTGAAATCCACGTAGTCCAGGCAGGTTTTAGGAAAGACAGAGGGACCCGGCACCACATATTCAATATGGGGAATATCTAAGAAAATAGTAGAGAGTTTAATGTAGACCTGTACACATGTTTCATTGATTACAATGCGGCCTTGGACACGGTAAAACATCAAAATCTGTGGAAAATCATGAAGGAAATTGGGTTTCTCTTGCATATAGTCCATCTCATTGAAAGATACCAAGATCAACAAGCCGCTGTCCGAGTATCTGAGCAAACATCAGATTGGTTTGCAGTACAAAAGGGAGTCCGACAGGGATGTATCCTCTCACCTTATATGTACAATATATATACGGAAAATATAATTAGAAATGTTCGAGAAGACGAGAACATTGAAAGTTTCGACCCATTTACGATTGGGGTTACGAGATTCTAGAGTTACGATACGCAGATGACACAGCGATACTATCAAGAAGTGCGGAAGGGCTAGAGCAGCTACTTTCAGCCGTTAATGGAAACAGTAAAGATCAAAACCTGTTTATAAACATAAATAAAACAAAGATAATGACCACCGACAAAACACAATGTCAGCATAAATTTACAGTGGGTGGGGATGAAATAGATCAGGTCACGCATTTTGAATATTTGGGCTCCAGAATTGACAAAAATGGCGACACCTATTGCATGTCGCAATAGGCAAATAAGAAGGTTTGTATTGTGCATGGAGCTGGACACGCCATCCATTTTTAATGAGACAGATTTAGTTTTGGCAGACAAATCTTATCTCCCTATTGACAGATTATTTTGTTTAGAATTACGTCGAAATCGCAATTATATATTTTATTAATTTAGAGGTGAACTTTCCACCGGACCTGATAACTTTTGTCAGTTTTACCCCGAACGTTGTCGCGAATTGATATTGGAGCCCAGGACGCCATTTTAAAAGTAGCGCCGGCATGGAAAATAGTCCGAGGGCATTATAAAAGCTGGGGCAAACAACAGGGAGCCCAAGACACTTTTGACAGAGAGATTCAGCGAGAAACGGCATTTTCGAAAACGTTTCGAGAGAAACTTTTTCCAGAGACGATTCATAGAGAGACATTTCGAGTCACACTTTCAAAGAAACATTCCTTGAGAGAGATTTCGAGAGTGAACGACGTGTTTCCAAAAAGACATTTGGAGAGGAACATTTTCAGAGAGAGACGGCTTTGAGAGTCGATTCAGAGGAACACTCAGAGAGACAGTCAGAGAAGAGTGAACGTATTACTGATCTTTCATTTTTTAGTAGATTATAATTGATCAGGTTAACATTTTAACCAGCGTCAGACACGTGAGCGACCTTTCCAGTTTATAGGCATCGCAAAGATCTCACGAAAGTAGCCTAGATTAGTCATAGCTACCCGCTGTGGGAGAAAACGGGCTATTTGACATCTAGATCGGCTGAGAGAGCTCTACCATTTTACACGTGTGTCGAACCGCGCCAGGTTACCACGTGGGCCAACCTGCCTTTGTTCAACACGGGCCAGTTTAAACACGCGGCTGCCTTCACTGAGTTTTTAGTCATCGTAGATTCACAGCAGTAGCCTAGTCTTTCGACATCCACCACGCAGATCGACAGTCGTCGCTGTAGAACTTAACCAAGGACTTTTATCTGGGTTGGGTTTAAACCACGAATTAATCATCGGCGTCAATACGCCATAATTTGGATTCACGTTATGACAGGCCAAGTACGGAAAGTAGACTGTGGACAATAGTTATAGGTTTAGCGGTAGTTTGAGTTTTAAGTTAAGTAACCATTATATAGGAGCGTGTAGGAAGTTGTGCATGATAGAAGAGCGGAAGAGTTGTAACGTGTAGCAATAAATAGTTTGTTTTTATGGTTTTGAAATAGTGTCCTTAGTTTATTGAAGTCTTAGCTGACGTGATAGATTTAAACACTGAAAAGGTGGATAATCAAGTTGCATCCTCAGAGAGCCGGGAGAGAAATAACCCGTTCTGTCTGCTACATTAAGATCACAAGCCACAAGAAAAGCCTTTATTCCACAGCACTGGAGAAGGGCCACTAAGTAATTGGATACAATTATTTCATTACTTTCACAGAAATGTAGTTGGAGTTTACCCTATTACTGCACGTGGCAAGCTAATACTGGAATACGACAGACGGTGGGGTTAATTAATGTACTACACCTGACAGTAGTTTGTCTTCAGACATTAGAATGAGGAAATGTGCTAACAAGACCTGACAGTAGTCTCCGTTAGAATGAGGGAATGTGCTAACAAGACCTGACAGTAGTCTCCGTTAGAATGAGGGAATGTGCTAACAAGACCTGACAGTAGTCTCCGTTAGAATGAGGAAATGTGCTAACAAGACCTGACAGAAGTTTGTCTTCAGACTTTAGAATAAGGAAATGGCCTTGTGTGCCGACATCATGAACAGTTCTTGTTTGATCCATTCTATTTCATTCCAGGCACATCCAGGGGAGAATGCTAACTTACACCTGTCATCTGACGTCATGTCTTGTTCTATGTTGTGATTTGTTAGTCGTTTCTGTTCGTACTATGACCTCGACCAAAGTTGGGGGGCCCTATTGTAGATGTAGTTGTGTTCCTGCCCGGTTACTGAGCCATTACCCACATGAGGTTCGTGTGGACTTTTGACCGTTAGTGCCGCTGGACCTTTCATATATTTACTTGTACACAGAAACAACAGTAGTAACACCTTCTGCTCTTGGACTAAGGGTTCATGGAAAGAGCCACACGAACCTACAACCCCATGTTCCCCATGACGAGAGAAGATGTGACGAGATGGGGACGACGATGAGAGAAGATGTGACGAGATGAGACGACGATGACAGAAGATGTAACGAGTTGGAGACGACGATGAGAGAAGATGTGACGAGATGAGACGACGATAAGAGAAAATGTGACAAGATCAGACGACGACTAGCGAAGATGTGACGAGATGAGACGAAGACGAGAGAAGATGTGACGAGATGGAGACGACGATGAGAGAAGATGTGACGAGATGAGACGACGATGCTCTTTATAGTGAGAGAAGATGTGACGAGATGAGACGACGATGCTCTTTATAGTGAGAGAAGATGTGACGAGATGAGACGACGATGCTCTTTATAGTGAGAGAAGATGTGACGAGATGAGACGACGATGCTCTTTATAGTGAGAGAAGATGTGACGAGATGAGACGACGATGCTCTTTATAGTCAGAGAAGATGTGACGAGATGAGACGACGATGCTCTTTATAGTGAGAGAAGATGTGACGAGATGAGACGACGATGCTCTTTATAGTGAGAGAAGATGTGACGAGATGAGACGACGATGCTCTTTATAGCGAGAGAAGATGTGACGAGATGAGACGACGATGCTCTTTATAGCGAGAGAAGATGTAGACAAAGACATTAGGTAAGAATATTAAGCAGAAATTGCCACTCACAGACAGTAAGATTCTGTTGTTTCTCTGGACCAAACCAGGATACTTCCGTCATATGAGGAAGAGGCGATCAGGTTAGGCTCTAGGATACACAAACTCAGGCAGTCCTCGTTGTGTCGTTTCTGCCAGGACTGAAAGTGGAAACTAGTATGTTCTCATGGGGGCTGATGGTCTAGCTTAGATGTCAGGTGTTAAACAGGTGTGTAGGGGACGGCGTGGCCTAGTGGTTATGTGACACGGCTCACAACCATAAGGTGCTGGGTTCGATCCCCATCTCAGCACCGGCCGTTACCCCGGGGAAGCAAACCCTTAGAAAATGCAGGAGGAAGCAGACCCTTACATAAAATGCATGCTGAAGTCGGATGCACTGGGCCGACAGGCGCAAAATAAAAACGCAGTGCAATGCACACCGCCTCGGGGATTAGAGAAATAAGGCGATCGCAAAAAAAAAAAAAAAAAAAAAAAAAAAAAAAAAAAAAAGGTGTGTCCTGATCACCTGACTAATCATATTGTCATGTGTGACATGTATGACAAGGTACAAATTGCTAGTACATCTATTTGGCTTTGAGAGCGTACTAGAGTCCGTTTCACAATGGTTGCCGTCAATTGCCGTCTAATTTCTCAATAACCCTTCCAATGATAAACGTGACTTTTGCACGTGGTCTTATCTTTCCAGTGTCTCAATGCCTTTATAATCTACATTGTGACAGGTAGTGCCATTTTCTTAAGACAACTAGTTCCTTTGATCTTTTTTAGCAAAGGATTTATTTTGTTCCTGCAGAAAATAATTTACCGTGAATTATAATAAAAAAAGTCTACCTTTATGCAAAAGCATCTCAACAATTCCAATGAGAATTTCTACATAGTGTCCTTTTTAATGTAGTTCATGTGTTTAAGTAACTAAAGTGTATGCGCATTTCGTAGAAAGAATGTGTGAAAATGTAAAAGTACACGATATATAAAACATAGAAAGTACATACTTCAGATGGATTGGTCCAGTTTTATAAGTAGATGCTGGAGCAAATAGATGACTGCTCTAGCCTGAACAAACGAAAGTTCATCTTTTCTTTCAAATAACCCTCTTCCTCTTTCAAGATATGATCCTCACACTTGGCACAAAAATATATGTCAATGTTTGAGAGAGCGGAATATGTTAGTTCTTTTATATCGCAATGTTTGAGAGAGCGGAATATGTTAGTTCTTTCATATCGCAATGTTTGAGAGAGCGGAATATGTTAGTTCTTTCATTTTGAATAGTTTGAGAGGGCGGCATATGTTAGTTCTTTTGTATCGCATAGTTTGAGAGGGCGGCATATGTTAGTTCTTTCATATCGCATAGTTTGAGAGGGCAACATATGTTAGTTCTTTTGTATCGCAATGTTTGAGAGAGCGGAATATGTTAGTTCTTTTATATCGCAATGTTTGAGAGAGCGGAATATGTTAGTTCTTTCATATCACATAGTGAGAGGGCAGCATATGTTAGTTCTTTCATATCGCATAGTTTGAGAGGGTGGAATATGTTAGTTCTTTCATATCACATAGTGAAAGGGCAGCATATGTTAGTTCTTTCATATCGCATAGTTTGAGAGGGTGGAATATGTTAGTTCTTTCATATCACATAGTGAGAGGGCAGCATATGTTAGTTCTTTCATATCGCTTAGTTTTAGATGGCGGCATATGTTAGTTCTTTCATCTCGCATAGTTTGAAAGTTTTATTTTCACCTGCTGCTTGTCCTTTAACTTTTGCTCAAACGAATTCAATTGGGTTTAAGTGTGAATGGTAAGCTGACAGTCTCAAACACATATGACCATGCTCTTGGATCAACTTTTCTATGTGCAATATCGTTTCCATTCGTGCTTGCTGGACAAGGGAAAACAATTCAGGTTTTAGATACGTTTCGTTAAATGGTTTTTTTTTTTTTGTGAGCCCACATCTATTTTGTATTTTTTGTACTGGATGATGTCGGAAGATTGTCTTCTTGTGTCACTTGGTTATGGTATGATCCATTATCAGACAAGAGGGTCTATCTAAGGACAGAAGAAGTTTTATTCAATCCACTCACTAAATATGTTACCATTCCTCTCGGTAGTGCCGATTGCCCGTATAACTTAAAGGACATACACGTTCTGCATTCTTGACCAGCCTATTGTTCTCTGCGTGTGCTACTATCAACGCCGTCCTCTGTCTCTTGGTGCTAATCTGTTAATCGTCCCATCCACTGACTGCCATTCCTTTTCCTTTGTGTGATGAGCATTTATCAAAGTTTCATCTACATACACAATTTCAGAACATCGTTTACGCATTTCGCTTACTTCCCGTAAATACTTGTTTCTCATGATACAAGATGTGCCCTCTCACAGATGACGTTTCTCTCGCTAACAAACTTTCTGCAGGTAAAGCCTATGTCATGTACAGTTCTCCACAATTCAGATTTCGATACATCAATGTCATTGTGTGGTTTCAGATGAGAATTCGGTTTCCTTAGTGTCACTGTTTTGTTGGAATCAAACATTCTACAAATCTCTCTTCTATTCTCATCCCTGTCAAAACTATAAACAATTTTATTGTCTTCCTTTCGTACAAGTCTTGATGAAACACGAACTGCTAGAGTCTTTGAACAATCTATCAAATAACCGTTTACTTATACCCAAAGCATGAATGGTTCTCTTATCAGGGTTTGAGATACGATGATATAGTTTACAACGACTCATTGAAGTCACTAACGTTAACAATTAGTTATACTACGCCTTTAGACGAGCGTACACAATTTGTATCGACAAATTGAAAGCACTGAATATCTCATGACAACCGTTCAAAAAACAGTGCGCTTTGAGTTAAAGCTATAAAAATGTGAAACACGTGGGAAATGTTATTTTAAACAAAAACAATTCACTGCTATGAAGGGGTAATCATTTTTAAAAAAAAACTGGTTTCATTAGGAGGGCTGGGTTTGGTTGTATAACATAAATACAGACATTTGTTAACCGTATGTCTGTGAGCAAGAAAAAATGTTCATCCTTGGGACATAGAGATCTGCAGGTTATATGCATATATTGAATAATTTTTAAAATGTGGAAGCTGAGATATTTAATTTCGTCCACGGCAACCATTGTGAAACGCACTATCGTGTGACGACACAACAAGAACTACAACTCTACAAGGTGTTCTCAGTTTATATCCTTGGCTTTCCGTGCTATTTCTGAACACTGTCCAACACATCTACACAATCAGTCCACACCGACCTAAACTACACAATCGCTCCACACCGACCTAATGTACAAAATCAGTTCACACCGACCTAATCTACACAATCAGTCCACACCGACTAATCTTCACAATCAGTCCACACCGACCTAATCTACACAATCAGTCCACACCGACCTAATCTACACAATCAGTCCACACCGACCTAATCTACACAATCAGTCCACACCAACCTAATCTACACAATCCGTCTACACCGACCTAATCTACACAATCAGTCCATACCGACCTAATCTACACAATCAGCCCACACCGACCTAATCTACACAATCAGTCCACACCGACCTAATCTACACAATCAGTCCACACCGACCTAATCTACACAATCAGTCCACACCGACCTAATCTACACAATCAGTCCACACCGACCTAATCTACACAATCACTCCACACCGACCTAATCTACACAATCACTCCACACCGACCTAATCTGCACAATCAGTCCACACCGACCTAATCTACACAATCAGTCCACACCGACCTAATCTACACAATCAGTCCACACCGACCTAATCTACACAATCAGTCCACACCGACCTAATCTACACAATCCCTTCACACCGACCTAATCTACACAATCAGTCCACATCAACCTAATCTACACAATCACTCCACACCGACCTAATCTGCACAATCAGTCCACACCGACCTAATCTACACAATCAGTCTACACCGACCTAATCTACACAATCAGTCCACACCGACCTAATCTTCACAATCAGTCCACACCGACCTAATATGCACAGTCAGTCCACACCGACCTAATCTACACAATCACTCCACACTGACCTAATCTACACAATCAGTCCACACCGACCTAATCTACACAATCACTCCACACCGACCTAATCTACACAATCAGTCCACAGAGAGAACAACCAGACTACTATCATACACAAGACACATATGTTTCAGATACTTTTACAAATGTCAATTAGCACATTTAAACTAGGAATAAACATCATGTGGTGCTGTACACATTCTAACTGCTGAGCCAGGCTTTTCGCGAGCTTTCACCGATGGCACACCAGTTCTAAAGTCTGAACATTTTGTTCGATGAGGTATTTTCTGGGGGGTTTTTAAAGTTGATGTTTCAGGTTCGTTGGTATGTATCCAGTATTGTATGTCATTATACAAAGGAGTTAGTATATCTATACCAAATTCCTCTAGGGTCTCTATCATTTCTATGTTTATGGAGTCCTGCCCTGCTGCTTTCCCTTTTCTCATAGTTAAAAAGAAAATCCCATTTACCACCTGAGGTTGCTGGGTCCTTCATTATCATCTGTTGGTGGTTTGGATCCTTTGCTGTCCTCAAACAAGTCAGCTAGAAAGGGGACTCAAACAAGTCAGCTAGAAAGGGGACTCAATCAAGTCAGCTAGAAAGGGGACTCAAACAAGTCAGCTAGAAAGGGGACGGAAACAAACAAAGAGCAGCTGTGCCATACCAGACGGAGTCAAGGACGTTGGAATGACGTACGTTGTTGGGAAACAAACATGACGCACCTTGTTGAGAGCCTCCTCGCCTTGGCCTTGACCTACTTTGTTGAGCGCCTCCTCGCCCTTGACCTACCTTGTTGAGAGCCACCTCGCTCTTGCCCTCGACCTACCTTGCTGAGAGCCCCCTTGACCTTGACCTACCTTGCTGAGAGCCACCTTGACCTACCTTGTTGAGAGCCTCCTCGCTCTTGACCTTGACCTACCTTGTTGAGAGCCCCCTCGCCCTTGAACTACCTTGTTGAGAGCCTCCTCGTCCTTGACCTACCTTGTTGAGAGCCTCCTCGCCCTTGAACTACCTTGTTGAGAGCCTCCTCGTCCTTGACCTACCTTGTTGAGAGCCACCTTGACCTTGACCTACCTTGCTGAGAGCCCCCTTGACCTTGACCTACCTTGTTGAGAGCCTCCTCGTCCTTGACCTACCTTGTTGAGAGCCACCTTGACCTTGACCTTGACCTACCTTGCTGAGAGCCCCCTTGACCTTGACCTACCTTGTTGAGAGCCTCCTCGCCCTTGAAGTCGCTGAAGACGTTGATGTACTTGTTCCAGCCGGTGACGTAGATGAGACTTTTGGCCATGACGATGCTGGTTATCTTCTGGCAGTGACTCATGTCTAACACGCTGTGGACACATTCCCACACAATGGCTATACAACAATACCGTCCACATCTATGTTGATTCACTACCACATCTGCATACAACTACACCATTTGTGTACATCCAACATATGTGTACACTACAACATCGACATGCAAATACTTCTCCCAAGTAGTTCCATTAACAATTCTCTCACTCCTGTACAATTTCACTAGCACGCACAGGATGTGAGGAAAGCGACAGCAACATAAAATGTAACGCCCTGTTTCAGGTCACAGACAAGAGTAAACATGCTGATGTGGGCATTAAACACCAACAACAACACCAACAACACCAACATCAACACCAACAACAACAAAACACCAACATCAACACCAACAACAGCAACATCAACACCAACAACAACAACAACAACAAAACACCAACATCAACACCAACAACAGCAACAACAACACCAACATCAACACCAACAACAACAACAACAAAAACACCAACATCAATACCACCAACAACAACAACACCAACAACAACAACAAAACCAACAACAACACCAACAGCAACAACAACAACAACAATAACAACACCAACATCAACACCAGCAACACTAACACCAACAACAACACCAACAACAACACCAACAACAACAACAACAAGAACACCAATATCAACACCAACATCAACAACAACAACAACAAAAACAACAGCAACAACAACACCAACATCAATACAAAAAACAACAACAACAACACCAACAGACACGAGTAAACATGCTGATGTGGGCATTCCACAACAACAACAACAACAACAACAGCAACATCCACAACAACAACAACAACAACAGCAACATCAACAACAACAACAACAGACACGAGTAAACATGCTGATGTGGGCATTCCACAACAACAACAACAGCAACATCAACAACAACAACAACAACAACAGACACGAGTAAACATGCTGATGTGGGCATTCCACAACAACAACAACAACAACAACAACAACAACAGCAATATCATCAACAACAACAACAACAGACACGAGTAAACATGCTGATGTGGGCATTCCACAACAACAACAGAAACAACAACAACAATAGACAAGAGTAAACATGCTGATTGTGGGCATTCAACAACAACAAGAACAACAAGAACAACAGCACCAACAACAACAACAACAACATCACCAACAACAACAACAACATCAACACCAACAACAAGAACCACAATAACAACACCAACAACAACACAAAACAACAGCAACTCACTCCATCGAAGAGTTTACCGTAAGACCACAATTCTATCTTTCAATGAATCAGACGACGGTAACACAATACACCTGTTACCTAACCAATAAGTTTACCGTAAGACCACGCCCACACTGAAGTTCCATATCTTGATGACCCCCTCGGCTCCTGTAAACAATCGCTTCTTGTTCTCTGTCAGGCTGATACATTCAATCTCCACCGGAACCCAGCGGCCCTGCACGACAGACATGCATACACGTTTAGATTGGGGTCTAAGTTGGTGAATAGACTCGTTAAGGCATATAGGATCGGGGGAAAGGGGGGGGGGGAGGTGGGGTGAGGATGGGGCGGTAAATTTGAACTAGTGTATAGAGTGATCAGATTTGGTCTAGTATATAGAGAGATCAGAGATCAGATTTGGTCTAGTATATAGAGAGATCAGAGATCAGATTTGGTCTAGTGTATAGAGAGATCAGAGATGAGATTTGGTCTAGTGTATAGAGAGATCAGAGATGAGATTTGGTCTAGTGTATAGAGAGATCAGAGATGAGATTTGGTCTAGTGTATAGAGAGATTAGATTTGGTCTAGTGTATAGAGAGATTAGATTTGGTCTAGTATATAGAGAGATCAGAGATCAGATTTGGTCTAGTGTATAGAGAGATCAGAGATCAGATTTGGTCTAGTGTATAGAGAGATCAGAGATCAGATTTGGTCTAGTGTATAGAGAGATCAGAGATGAGATTTGGTCTAGTGTATAGAGAGATTAGATTTGGTCTAGTATATAGAGAGATCAGAGATCAGATTTTTGTCTAGTGTATAGAAATCAGATTTGGTCTAATTTACCTGTCTCGAGTGTTGTCTGTGCTCTGGCATTGTACACCTGATGTGTGTCCCGACCCTTCCTCACGTTCTACCAGATCTGACTGAAGTATGAGTGGAGAGCTAACGTTGGACGGCCGAGACCCTCCTACACCACCTCATCTATTAACGTCGTCTCATTCAACGTTTTTTCGTTATGGTGTTTTACGTCACTTCAACCAGTTTATTCCTCTCTTTCGTCCTTATCACTTTAATGTACACACATCATTAGGCAATGCTCGCTAATCAGGCCGGTCCTCTGAGACGATTAGGTAATGCTATCTAAGAAGACTGGTTATCTGACCATAAGGCAATGCACCCTAAGCAGACCAGTACTCTGAGACCATCAGACAGTCCTCTCCAAGCAGACCAGTACTCTGAGACCATCAGACAGTCCTCTCCAAGCGGACCGGTACTCTGAGACCATCAGACAGTCCTCTCCAAGCAGACCGGTACTCTGAGACCATCAGACAGTCCTCTCCAAGCAGACCGGTACTCTGAGACCATCAGACAGTCCTCTCCAAGCAGATCGGTACTCTGAGACCATCAGACAGTCCTCTCCAAGCAGACCGGTACTCTGAGACCATCAGACAGTCCTCTCCAAGCAGACCGGTACTCTGAGACCATCAGACAGTCCTCTCCAAGCAGACCGGTACTCTGAGACCATCAGACAGTCCTCTCCAAGCAGACCGGTACTCTGAGACCATCAGACAGTCCTCTCCAAGCAGACCGGTACTCTGAGACCATCAGACAGTCTTCTCCAAGCAGACCGGTACTCTGAGACCATCAGACAGTCCTCTCCAAGCAGACCGGTCTTCACCATCAGACAGTCCTCTCCAAGCAGACCGGTACTCTGAGACCATCAGACAGTCCTCTCCAAGCAGACCGGTACTCTGAGACCATCAGACAGTCTTCTCCAAGCAGACCGGTACTCTGAGACCATCAGACAGTCCTCTCCAAGCAGACCGGTCTTCACCATCAGACAGTCCTCTCCAAGCAGACCGGTACTCTGAGACCATCAGACAGTCCTCTCCAAGCAGACGGGTCCTGACCATCAGACAGTCCTCTCCAAGCAGACCGGTACTCTGAGACCATCAGACAGTCCTCTCCAAGCAGACCGGTACTCTGAGACCATCAGACAGTCTTCTCCAAGCAGACCGGTACTCTGAGACCATCAGACAGTCCTCTCCAAACAGACCGGTCTTCACCATCAGACAGTCCTCTCCAAGCAGACCGGTACTCTGAGACCATCAGACAGTCCTCTCCAAGCAGACGGGTCCTGACCATCAGACAGTCCTCTCCAAGCAGACCGGTACTCTGAGACCATCAGACAGTCTTCTCCAAGCAGACCGGTACTCTGAGACCATCAGACAGTCCTCTCCAAGCAGACCGGTCTTCACCATCAGACAGTCCTCTCCAAGCAGACGGGTCCTGACCATCAGACAGTCCTCTCCAAGCAGACCGGTACTCTGAGACCATCAGACAGTCCTCTCCAAGCAGACGGGTCCTGACCATCAGACAGTCCTCTCCAAGCAGACCGGTACTCTGAGACCATCAGACAGTCCTCTCCAAGCAGACCGGTCCTCACCATCAGACAGTCCTCTCCAAGCAGACCGGTACTCTGAGACCATCTGACAGTCCTCTCCAAGCAGACCGGTACTCTGAGACCATCAGACAGTCCTCTCCAAGCAGACCAGCCTTTTGCTAAAATCTATAGTTCTATCTAGCTTCCCCCTGATCATGTTGTATCGATAAGTCGGTTGCTTCATTGCGTGATCGCTGATCCTATTTAGCCTATTTGTTTCATGAGACTTAGCTTGTATTTGCCTTGTGATACTGGCTTGAGTCTTTCAAGTGGTAACTTGCTCCTAAGATGTTTCGTTTCACCTGTCTTTGTCCTGTTCTCATGTTCAGAAACTCTTGTGTGTAACCTTGCTGAACTACGCTTTCTTCAAATATGTCTCCATGATTTGTTTATAGATCCTTGCAATCTCTGATATTGAGTTTGGCCACCCGTCCAGTTTTAGCTGCACATAAAAAGACCTACTGGACATTGGACTTGAGTATCCTTAGCATGGAATGAGCTCTAATCATTTCAGAGTTCCAGATGATTTCTAAGAAGACAAAGGCCATTCGTGCCTTGTGCAACCCGGCTTCTGTATAGCCATCTGCATCAGCTGTCTTGTATATGGCATTCATTAAGGATGTTTTGAAGCGCTCTACCTCATCCAAAGCTTCATGTGATCTGTGTTGGTGACAGCTTTCATGTTACAAGTGCTGTCTTTTCTGCATGGATGTTCATACAAGCTTGCTGGGAGATTTTGCCCTGTCTGCCTTACTTTACATTTGATGTTGATTGTTCGGTAGGAGGGACATGTTGTTTGGTGGAGGTGGTTGAGAGATACGAGCGAGATGCTTTTTTGTGGAATTGGTTGGGAGATAAGAGGGACATGTTGTCTGATGTAGTTGGTTGGGAGATAAGAGGCACATGTCTGATGGAGCTGGGAGTTGGTTGTGAGATAGGAGGCCCATGTCTAATGGAGCTGGGAGTTGGTTATGAGATAGGAGGCACATGTCTGATGGAGCTGGGAGTTGGTTGTGAGATAGGAGGCACATGTCTGATGGAGCTGGAAGTTGGTTGTGAGATAGGAGGCACATGTCTGATGGAGCTGGGAGTTGGTTGTGAGATAGGAGGCACATGTCTGATGGAGCTGGAAGTTGGTTATGAGATAGGAGGCACATGTCTGATGGAGCTGGGAGTTGGTTGTGAGATAGGAGGCACATGTCTGATGGAGCTGGAAGTTGGTTATGAGATAGGAGGCACATGTCTGATGGAGCTGGAAGTTGGTTGTGAGATAGGAGGCACATTCACACCATAATTCGAACACCCTTTCAACTGGTCAAAACAACATGAGACGTGCCTGGACTTTCTTGCTGTGAGCCATCCCAAACTGCATGACTCTGGTCCCAGTGGTGATGTCCCACACTCGGACCATGGAGCCTCGGCACACACTCACCTGTGGGACAAGTTTTGGGATAGTCTGTATCAGATTGATATGTAACTCTGCTGGAGTGGTTGCTGGATTAAGGTGAGAGGATTGAGGAAAAGATATGTGAATGAATTATGGAGATGGATGTAGAGAATAAGAGTTGGAGGATTGAATGGACGATTTGTGAGAGGATTGAAGTGAGAGGATTAGTGAGAGGATTGAAGTGAGAGGATTAGTGAGAGGATTGAAGTGAGAATTAGTGAGAGGATTTGTGAGAGGATTGAAGTGAGAGGATTAGTGAGAGGATTTGTGAGAGGATTGAAGTGAGAATTAGTGAGAGGATTTGTGAGAGGATTGAAGTGAGAGGATTAGTGAGAGGATTTGTGAGAGGATTGAAGTGAGAATTAGTGAGAGGATTTGTGAGAGGATTGAAGTGAGAGGATTAGTGAGAGGATTAAAGTGAGAATTAGTGAGAGGATTTGTGAGAGGATTGAAGTGAGAGGATTAGTGAGAGGATTTGTGAGAGGATTGAAGTGAGAGGATTAGTGAGAGGATTAAAGTGAGAATTAGTGAGAGGATTTGTGAGAGGATTGAAGTGAGAGGATTAGTGAGAGGATTGAAGTGAGAATTAGTGAGAGGATTTGTGAGAGGATTGAAGTGAGAGGATTAGTGAGAGGATTTGTGAGAGGATTGAAGTGAGAGGATTAGTGAGAGGATTAAAGTGAGAGTTAGTGGACGGATGAAAGAGAAATGAGTGAGAACTCTGAGGAGATCATGAGTGACATTATTGTTGGGAAGATTAGGGACAGAAGGGAGGGAAGGATTAGTGAGAGGATTAGTGAGAGGATTAGGGAGAGGATTAGGGAGAGGATTAGTGAGAGGATTAGGGAGAGGATTAGGGAGAGGATTAGTGAGCGGATTAGTGAGAGGATTAGGGAGAGGATTAGGGAGAGGATTAGGGAGAGGATTAGTGAGAGGATTAGGGAGAGGATTAGTGAGAGGATTAGTGAGAGGATTAGGGAGAGGATTAGGGAGAGGATTAGTGAGAGGATTAGGAAGAGGATCAGGGAGAGGATTAGGGAGAGGATTAGTGAGGGGATTAGGGAGAGGATTAGTGAGAGGATTAGAGAGAGGATTAGTGAGAGGATTAGTGAGAGGATTAGTGAGAGGATTAGTGAGAGGATTAGGAAGAGGATTAGTGAGAGGATTAGGGAGAGGATTAGTGACTGCTGGGAAGATTGTTGGAAGAAAGAGAGAGAGGATTGAGCGAACGATTATTGAGAGTATTTAAGAGATGATGGGTGAGAGGATTGAAAAGAGGATTCATGAGGAAAGGAAATTGAGTATTATTGAGAGAATTGGTGAGGATTAAGAGGGGATTAAATAGAGGAGTAAGACGGGATTAAATAGAGGATTATGAGGGATTCAATAGAGGATTAAGAGGGGATTAAATAGAGGATTAAGAGGGGAGTAAATAGAGGATTAAGATGGGATTAAATAGAGAATTAAGAGGGGTTAAATAGAGGATTACGATGGGATTAAATAGTGGTTTAAGAGATTAAATAGAGGAATAAGAGTGGATTAAATAGAGGATTAAGATGGGATTAAATAGTGGATTAAGAGGGGATTAAATAGAGGATTAAGATTATAATAACATAACTGGGCTCAGTTGCCTCACTGGACAGACACACAAGTGAAACTGCGTCTCGGACAAGAGGCCTTCATCAGGGACACGCCATACTGGCTGACAGCACAACACAATTAACAGCAGCATCAATTTACATAGTGTTAACACTTTGTCTATTGCTGATACATGATTGAGAGCTGGAATGTCAGGGGATTGAGAGGGGGGCTGTTTCATGGTAGATTGAGGGAGTCGGTGTGGTCAAGAGGTAAGCCACTGGTCTCTTAAATAGGTGAACGGAAACTGGGGGCTTCCAAATCTGGCAAGTATCAAGCGACCCATGGTCTCAAAGGAGGCGTGGCCAGAGTGCCTTCTTTCTTAGTTACTTCCTGTCGTCTCGACTTATGTCTTGCCACTGGTCTACGGTAGCTCGAGACCAGAGAGCGAGGTTGGTAACCAGCTCGACAATCTCTCATTATAATACAAATACAGAGAAGCTACATCAGGACAAAACTGTGTCGCCATTCTCGCTTGAGATGGGGGCAACTAACTAGACTGAGGGGGAGGATTAAATGGAGGTTGTAGAGAAAGATTAAAGGAAGGTTTGAGAGAAGATTTGAAGGGAGGTTTGAGGTAAGGATTAAAGATAGGTCTTATGATTAAAGAGGTTAAAGGTTAGAATTAAAAGGGAGGGGATGGGGGTGGGGGTGGGCGGGGGGTGGTTTCAGGTGATGATTAAAGGGAGGTTCGAGAGAAGAATTGAAGGGAGGTTTGAGGTGAGGATTAAAGGAGGTTTGAGGTGAAGATTAAAGGTGGGGAGGGGGTAGAGGTGATTAAAGGGGGAGGGGATAGAGGTGAAGATTAAAGGGGGCGGGGGGTAGATGTGAGGATTAAAGGGGGAGGGGGTAGAGGTGAGGATTAAAGGGGGAGGGGGAAGAGGTGAGGATTAAAGGGGAAGGGGGTTAGAGGTGAGGATTAAAGGAGGAGGGGGGAAGAGGTGAGGATTAAAGAGGGAGGGGGAAGAGGTGAGGATTAAAGGGGGATGGGGGTAGAAGTGAGGATTAAAGGGGGAGGGGGGTAGAGGTGAGGATTAAAGGGGGAGGGGGTAGCGGTGAGGATTAAAGGGGGAGGGGGAAGAGGTGAGGATTAAAGGGAGAGGGCGGTATAGGTTAGGATTAAAGGGGGAGGGGGAAGAGGTGAGGATTAAAGGTAGGATTGAGGATTAAAGGGGAAGGGGGTAGAGGTGAGGATTAAAGGGGGAGGGGGAAGAGGTGAGGATTAAAGGTAGGTTTGAGGATTAAAGGGGGAAGGGGGTAGAGGTGAGGATTAAAGGGGGAGGGGAAAGAGGTGAGGATTAAATGGGAGGGGGGTTCAGTTGAGGATTAAAGGTAGGTTTGGTAAGGATTAAAAGTAGGTTTCAGAGAAAGATTAAAGGAAGGTTTGAGAGAAGGATTGAAGGGATGTATGTGGATTAAAAGGGGTAGAGTGGGTTGAGGTGAGGATTAAATGGAGGTCTGATATGTGGATTTAGCGGTTTAAGGTGGGGATTAAGGGGTTTGAGGTGGGGATTAAGAGGTTTGAGGTGGGGATTAAAGGGAGGTTTGAGGTGGCGATTAAAGGGAGGTTTAATGTGTGGATTAAGTGGTTTAAGGTGGGGATTAAGGGATTGAGGTGGGGATTAAAGGGAGGTTTGATGTCTGGATTAAGTGGTTTAAGGTGGGGATTAAGGGGTTTGAGGTGTGGATTAAAGGGAGGTTTTGATGTGGGGATTAAGGGGTTTGAGGTGGGGATTAAAGGAGGTTTGATGTGGGGATTAAGGGGTTTGATGTAGGGATTAAATGGGGAGGGGGGAAGAGATGAGGATTAAAGAGGGAGGGGGAAGAGGTGAGGATTAAAGGAGGAGGGGGTAAAGGTGAGGATTAAAGGGGGAGGGGGTAGAGGTGAGGATTAAAGGGGGAGGGGGTAGAGGTGAGGATTGAAGGGGGAGGGGGAAGAGGTGAGGATTAAATGGAGGTTTGATGTGTGGATTAAGTGGTTTGAGGTGGGGATTAAGGGGTTTTAGGTGGGGATTAAGTGGTTTGAGGTGAGGGTTAAGGGGTTTGATCTGGGGATTAAAGGGAGGTTTGAAGTGGGGATTAAGTGGTTTGAGGTGGGGATTAAGTGGTTTCAGGTGGGGATTAAAGGGAGGTTTGAGGTGAGGATTAAGTGGTTTCAGGTGGGGATTAAAGGGAGGTTTGATGTGTGGATTAAGTGGTTTGAGGTGGGGATTAAAGGGAGGTTTGAGGTGGGGATTAAGTGGTTTGAGGTGGGGATTAAGTGGTTTGAGGTGGGGATTAAAGCGAGGTTTGAGGTGGAGATTAAAGTAAGGTTTCATGTGTGGATTAAGTGGTTGGAGGTGGGGATTAAAGGGAGGTTTGAGGTGGGGATTAAGTGGTTTGAGGTGGGGATTAAAAGAAGGTTTGATGTGTGGATTAAGTGGTTTGAGGTGGGAATTAAAGGGAGGTTTGAGGTGGGGATTAAAGGGAGGTTTGATGTGGGGATTTAGTGATTTGAGGTGGGGATTAAGTGGTTTGAGGTGGTGTTTAAGTGGTTTAAGGTGGGAATTAAGTGGTTTGAGGTGGGGATTAAAAGAAGGTTTGATGTGTGGCTTAAGTGGTTTAAGGTGGGAATTAAAGGGTTTGAGGTGGGGATTAAGTGATTTGAGGTGGGGATTAAGTGGTTTGATGTGGGGATTAAGTGGTTTAAGGTGGGAATTAAAGGGAGGTTTGAGGTGGGGATAAAGTGATTTGAGGTGGAGATTAAAGGGTTTGATGTGGGGATTAAGGGGTTTGAGGTGGGGATTAAGGGGTTTGAGGTGTGGATTAAGTAATTTGAGGTGGGGATTAAGGGGTTTGAGGTGGGGATTAAGTGATTTGAGGTGGGGATTAAGGGGTTTGAGGTGGGTATTAAGTGGTTTGAGATGGGGATTAAAGGGAGTTTTGAGGTAGGGATTAAGTGATTTGAGGTGGAGATTAAAGGGAGGTTTGAGGTGGGGATTAACTGGTTTGAGGTGGGGATTAACTGGTTTGAGGTGGGGATTAAGTGGTTTGAGGTGTTGATTAAGTGGATTGAGGTGGGGATTAAGTGGTTTGAGGTGGGGATTAAGTGGTTTGAGGTGGGGATTATGTGGTTTGAGGTGGGGATTAAAGGGAGGTTTGAGGTGGGGATTAACTGGTTTGAGGTAGGGATTAAGTGGTTTGAGGTGGGGATTAAAGTGAGTTTTGAGGTGGGGATTAAGGGGAGATTTGATATGTGAATTAAGTAGTTTGATGTGGCGATTAAAGGGAGGTTTGATGTGTGGATTAAGTGGTTTGAGGTGGGGATTAAAGGAAGGTTTGATGTGTGGATTAAGTGGTTTGATGTGGAGATTAAGGGGTTTGAGGTGGGGATTAAAGGGTGTTTTGAGGTGGGGTTTAAGGGGTTTCAGGTGTGGATTAAGTGGTTTGAGGTGGGGATTATGGGTTTAGATGTTGAGACTAAAGGGAGGTTTGAGAAGTGTATTAAAGGGGATTTGATTTGAGAATTAAAGGGATGTTTGAGAAATCCCACGATCTTTTTAGTAAAAGGGCGATTTCAAAACACGGTACTCTTTCATGGAATGTTGACTTGCCAGACTACTGGACAAAGGGAACACATTGACCGAATCGGGGAGAATATCGCACATAAGTTGGAGGATTGGGGTATTTGGGGCAAAGACCACAGGACGGAAGACCACCGAGCAGATTGTAGAGTTGCTAGAACATAACTAGAACATCAGCTAAAGAGGGTAATTAAATTAAAGAGATAGAACCGCTCTAGAACAAAAAGAGAAGTCACAGGCAGACTATAGTCAGTGAGAGGGGAGATCTCGGTCTAGCAGACTCTAGTCAATGAGAGGGGAGATCTTTACCAGATTCTAGTCAGTGAGAGGGGAGATCTTGACCAGATTAGTCAGTGAGAAGGGAGATCTCGACCAAGCAGACTCTAGTCAGTGAGAGGGGAGATCTCGACCAAGCAGACTCTAGTCAGTGAGAGAGGAGATCTCGACCAAGCACTCTAGTCAGTGAAAGGGGTGATCTTGACCAGTCTAGTCAGTGAGAGGGGAGATCTTGACCAGACTAATCAGTGAGAGGGGAGATCTTATCCAGACTAGTCAGTGAGAGGAGAGATCTTGACCAGACTAGTCAGTGAGAGGGGAGATCTCGACCAAGCAGACTCTAGTCAGTGAGGGGGGAGATCTCGACCAAGCAGATTCTAGTCAGTGAGAGGGGAGATCTTTACCAGACCAGTCAGTAAGATATGTGATCTTGACTAGACTAGTTACTGAGTGGGAGATCTTGACTAGACTGTAGTCACTGAGAGGGGAGATCTTGATCAGACTAGTCAGTGAGAGGGGAGATCTTGACCAGACTAGTCAGTGAGAGGGGAGATCTTGACCAGACTAGTCAGTGAGAGGGGAGATCTTGACCAGACTAATCAGTGAGAGGGGAAACCTCGACCAGACTAATCAGTGAGAGGGGAGACCTCGACCAAGCACATGTTCGAGATACATTTTGACAGTGTTTTATCCTGTTAAATCGTTGCTGATAACTTGTCATGCGTGACCTTGACCCTAAGTTCCTGAAGAGGTATTCGACTGTGTACTAGTCAGACGGAGGCTTTTTTCCTTAAACACGAAGATGTCGCACTGACAGTCTCCCATAAAAAAGGTGGTCTTGACCTGATACCCACTGTCGTGGACTTTGGAACACCTACCATCAAAGGTGTTATTCCTGTTCGGAGAACCACCACGGTGAAAGAGCTGCTGTAAATGTCACAGATTTCCTGAATTAAAAACGAGACAGGAGAATTAGAAGACTGAGACGCTAGAGGAGCAGAGGGGAAGACCACCAGACGAGCGAGGACGCAGTTTGTGTTACCTCTAGTGAGAAAAAAGAGCACAAGAAAAATACATGTGCTGCCTGCACGAACCTCTTGATGGACACTAGATTTAATCTAAATTAACTTACACGTTTCTAGATTATTGCTATAACAGGATTGGTCTTTGTAAACTGAAGCATTTATTTGTTATTGCTGTTGTTCAAATAATAGTTAGAGTTTTCACATGAGAGTTGTGAGCTGAGGAGTGATAGTTGTAAGACAGAACATATATAAGAGAGTAACCTGTTACACATCTCTTTAGACATGTATTGCCATTGATCCTGGCGATGTTCTAAGTATTTTCAATGTTCTAAATGTTATCAATGTTCAAAGTACTATCATAGTCCTTACAAATGTTCAAAGTACTATCATAGTCCTTACAAATGTTCAAAGTACTATCATAGTCCTTACAAATGTTCAAAGCATTATCATAGTCCTTACAAATGTTCAAAGTACTATCATAGTCCTTACAAATGTTCAAAGCATTATCATAGTCCTTACAAATGTTCAAAGCATTATCATAGTCCTTACAAATGTTCAAAGTACTATCATAGTCCTTACAAATGTTCAAAGCATTATCATAGTCCTTACAAATGTTCAAAGCATTATCATAGTCCTTACAAATGTTCAAAGCATTATCATAGTCCTTACAAATGTTCAAAGCATTATTATAGTCCTTACAAATGTTCAAAGCATTATCACAGTTCTTAAAAATGTTCAAAGCATTATCAATGTTTCCACCGATATTCTAACACGTTACACATGTTACAGTCGATGTGCTTGTTACAGTAAATGTTTAAGTTCTTGTTACTGTCTGCGTATCTGCGGGTGTCATGTACTTACCACTTGCTCGAAGGGCGTACTGTAGAGAGCTCCTACTAGCTTGTAGTCATGTGATCGTACGTCCACATTTAGACCTTCAACACGCTGCCTTATTAGCATACATAAGCTGTTTTTTAGAGTATTAAGAGCAGACAGTTGGTATAACAGGTATTTACAGGAAGAAAACTCTGGGAAATCATCTTTTCCCCTTCTCTCTCTTCTCGCCTCATTCTGTTTCATTTCACTCTGTCCTACAGTCACACTCTTGGACAACTTTCACACGCACCCTCAGGGTGAGACCCTTTCATTGCACTTTGGTTTGGCTGGCTTCTGAGAGCGCACACACCTAGCATAGGTACATTCGAGCAATGGTAACCGGTGAGGTCGTTGCGGCACACATGAAGACATCCTCACAACCCCACGCCACCCCTCTCTGTCAGATGCCGCTGCCTGTGACTCTTCTGGTCGGAGACTGGTCCATTCTTTTATGTTGTCCTCCCATCTCTTTTTGGGCCGGCCTCTTCGTCGTCTGCCATGCACCTTTCCGTGGAGGATTGTATTTGCAAGACCATTTGATCTCGATATGTGACCGTACCAAGTGAGTTTCCTTATTTTGACAGTTGCCAAGAGATCTTCGAAAGGCCCTATTGCTGTTGTAATTCTATCTCGTATTTCCTCATTTGTAACTCGATCTTTGTACGTGACGTTTAAAAGTTTTCGGAAACGTCTCAGCTCCAAGGCCTGTATCCATCGTTGAAGGTCAGCTGTAACTGTCCATGTCTCACACGCATATAGGAATATTGACTGACTACTTGAGAGTAGACCAGCTGGTATATCAGGCATTGAATTGAGGCAAGTTGGAATGTCATGTATCAAAGTGAGACAAGTTGGAATGTCATGTATCAAAGAGAGACAAGTTGGAATGTCATGTATCAAAGAGAGACAAGTTGGAATGTCATGTATCAAAGAGAGACAAGTTGGAATGTCATGTATCAAAGAGAGACAAGTTGGAATGTCATGTATCAAAGTGAGACAAGTTTCAATGTCAAGAATTGAACGAAAATCAATTGTAATGCCAGGTTCTCAACGGACACAAGTTGGTATATCTGGTATGGAGAGTAAGTAAGCTGGGAAATCGGCAATAATAATAAGAACAACTATTCATAGCATTTGAAGTGAAGATGGTGACATTGAACGTGTCACATATGTGACAGTCACATTCGTGATAATGTCAGAACCCAATCATGATCCAGAAGCAGCTTCCTACTTGCCCACTGAGAGCTAGCAGTAACTTAGAAATTGGAAAATAATTTTAGATTTGGAGTAGGCAAGCAGATAGGGAGAAATAAAAACATTACATCGGGGGTTGGGGAAGAGGGTTTTGGGAAGGGATGGGAGTTCAGATAGAAGTTAGAAACATCGGTCAATTCTAACACAGCCGGCATCGATTGTCATTGTCTGGTAATCAGGTCCTGCGAAAGTTAGATTGACAGAATTACTTTCGTTTTTACCAAAAGGTTAGTATTCATAAATTAAAACGTTAGTCTAACACGTGACCATGACATGTTAGATCTGGAGATTGCTTCTACGACGTCCAGTTAGATTATTGGGGGTTAGAACTGTTATAGAAGTAGAGGCGAGATGTCTCAGGAGCAGGTGGTGGGAGAAAGGAAAGAAGGGTCCAGAAGTGGACAATAAGTATTAGTATTACTGAAGAACTATTAATAGAGGTAAAGTAAAACAGTGACATGAATTGGTCAGCGGGGTGGGGACTATAGTGTCACATGACTTGCGCTCAACGTAGCCATGTTCCTAAGGCGTGGGTCTAGTCAGACACACAACACAATTAGGATAGGTCATTCCAGACACAGCGGAAATGGAAGTCTATTGTGGATTTCAAGGGCATTGGACTGCAGCGCCTGTTGGAACAGAACAGCTTCCTGACCCCTACTATGGGCGAGTCCACTTACCTGGGGTCCCTCATAATGATAAGCTCTCCCTCCGAATTAGGAAATCGCCCTGACACAGCGGCTACCTATTATCTTACTGACACAGCGGCTACCTATTATCTTACTGACACAGCGGCTACCTATTATCTTACTGACACAGCGGCTACCTATGACCTTACTGACACAGCGGCTACCTATTATCTTACTGACACAGCGGCTACCTATTATCTTACTGACACAGCGGCTACCTATTATCTTACTGACACAGCGGCTACCTATTATCTTACTGACACAGCGGCTACCTATTATCTTACTGACACAGCGGCTACCTATGACCTTACTGACACAGCGGCTACCTATTATCTTACTGACACAGCGGCTACCTATTATCTTACTGACACAGCGGCTACCTATTATCTTACTGACACAGCGGCTACCTATTATCTTACTGACACAGCGGCTACCTATTATCTTACTGACACAGCGGCTACCTATTATCTTACTGACACAGCGGCTACCTATTATCTTACTGACACAGCGGCTACCTATTATCTTACTGACACAGCGGCTACCTATTATCTTACTGACACAGCGGCTACCTATTATCTCACTGACAGAGCAGCTACCTATTATCTCACTGAAAGAGCAGCTACCCTAGTATCTCACTGACAGAGCAGCTACCCTAGTATCTCACTGACAGATCGGTCACCCTATTATCTCACTGACAGAGCCGCTACTCTATTATCTCACTGACATAGCCACTACTCTATTATCTCACTGACAGAGCTGCTACTCTATTATCTCACTGACAGAGCCGCTACCCTATTATCTCGTCTCACGCATCTGGGGGCATCCCAAAGTTACAGCCAAGGTCATGGTCTACGATGCATGTGTTGTCTGTACGCTTCTATGGCAGCGAAAAGTGGACAACATATGTCAAACGAGAGCATAGGCTCAACACCTTTCACCTACAGGTGCCTGACCTATCCATGGCATCTCAGGGAGACTAAAAATGTGCAGGTGTATTCTCGCACGAGCCTTCCAAGTAAACCGTGCTCCGCAGGGAAGACTGCCATGGCTTGTCATGTTTGTAGCATGGAAGATGGTCGCATCCGCAAAGAGATTCTTTATGGGCAGCTGGCGTGTGGTAAACGAACAGCTGGTTGATTACAGCTGAGTCTCAAAGACGGGGCATGAGGGCTCTGGATCTGGATCTGACATCTTGAGAGGACATAGCTGAAGACCGATACCAATGGAGATGCAACCTGAAGAGCTATCTCAGGCTGGATGACAAAAAGCTCAGGCAACGCAGGAGGTGAAGGGAAAGCACAGGGAGGTGAAGGGACAACACGGGGAGGTGAAGGGACAACAGAGGGAGGTGAAGGGACAACACAGGGAGGTGAAGGGTCAACAGAGGGAGGTGAAGGGACAACACAGGGAGGCGAAGGGACAACACAGGGAGGTGAAGGGGCAACAGAGGGAGGTGAAGGGACAACACAGGGAGGCGAAGGGACAACACAGGGAGGTGAAGGGACAACACAGGGAGGTGAAGGGACAACAGAGGGAGGTGAAGGGTCAACAGAGGGAGGTGAAGGGTCAACAGAGGGAGGTGAAGGCACAACACAGGGAGGTGAAGGGACAACACAGGGAGGTGAAGGGACAACACAGGGAGGTGAAGGGACAACACAGGGAGGTGAAGGGACAACAGAGGGAGGTGAAGAGACAGCGCCGAAAGGAAAAGCAACACCAAAAACGTAGTAGAGAGTTGCTACTCCTAGGTTGCATAAACCTATAGTCAGACATGACTGAGACATGGCTACTACTCTAACTCCACCCAATCGTACTAGAGGGAGATTTGATGGCAAGGTGACCCGAGGGCTTGAGTTCGCAGCGGAGGCAAAAAGCTGGGGGACAAATAAATACTTGAATTGGTTTGAGAACTTTGGTAAATACAAGTATGTGCACTAGTCGCCTCTTAGACAAAGTTGTAGTCCAGACTTCGGACACTCTGAATGTCTCACGGTGTCTGAGGAGGAGTCACTGAGACCTCAGGATTCGCATCCCATGTCACGCTGTACGAAGAGGAGTCACAGAGACCTCAGGAATCACATCCCATGTCACGCTGTACGAAGAGGAGTCACAGAGACCTCAGGAATCACATCCCATGTCACGCTGCACGAAGAGGAGTCACTGAGACTTCAGGATTCACATCCCATGTCACGCTGTACGAAGAGGAGACGCAGAGACCTCAAAAATTACATTCCATGTCACGTGTGAGATATATCTTGTTCTACAGTGTAGACGGGCGAAAGCTGCTGGACTAAGAGGCCAGATACGCCACCAGAAACGGGCGAAAGCTGCTGGACTAAGAGGCCAGATACGCCACCAGAAACGGGCGAAAGCTGCTGGACTAAGAGGCCAGATACGCCACCAAAAACGGGCACTGCAAGACCAGTATGGTCATTTAGTTATTAGTTGTTTTTATTTGCAGAATAAGGAGATAGTAGGTTCTGCGAAAGGTATGGGTTCAGATCCTGGGAAACCTTCAGATGACAAAGCATTTAATTAGAGATAGATTCGACGATAGAGATAGATTAGACGATAGAGATAGATTCGACGATAGAGATAGATTAGACGATAATTAATGTAATATGTAGATAGGCGATAACTGATGTAATATATAAGTCCTACAATAAATAAAGAGCCGTGTATTTGTTATGAAATGATACGTTTTCTGTTTCCTTTGTTTTTTCATGTAAGGGGGAAATAAATATACTAAGGGGGAGGTAAGTTTATTCTACGTCACATAATCGAATTGACCAGAGAGCTGATACATCACACAGATACGATCGCGCGACTGGAGTCTTAGCGCGACAAACTTTGCTGCACGAGGGGCACAAAAGGACAGCGCCTGTAGTTGGCCAATCTAGCGGACTGTCTAGCCTGTCAGAAAGCAGTATACCGATTATAGTGTGCACTACAGCGATGATTCTCTGCTCGGCGATGTGAGTATATTGCCTGATATTTTCAGTGTACATGTTGTCCTGCATATAATTTCAAATGTCTGTTCCCTTCCATGCTGGTGTCTTAGCACGTGTCGCCAACTGATTACTGTGCATCCCATGTTTTGAAATGTGTCGGTTTTTGGAAGCTTTTTTTTAGTAATTGTAACTGGTGCTGAACTTATTACATCTAGTGTGATTACTTCAACTATCATTCTGAGAATAATAATCAAGTTGCACATGGTCACTACAAGGAATAATAATAATAGTTGTCCATAATAAACACAGATGGCGACAGGAGAAGACTATTGCTGCCAAATGTGTTTATGGCTGTAAACACCAATCCTTGAACGGCACACCCTAACACATGAAGGTCGCACATGCGGGGAGCTAGCTCTGGAATGGTTGGAAGTAATGTTAGGTTTATTTTCTGTCATCACGCTGTTGCTGATGTAACAGTTCCAGCCGGAACAAGAGCGTTTAGAACAGAAAGAAATAGATGCAGGTTTTGTGTATCCAGAAAAGTTAGGGACGGAGGGCAGGTTATGCAATGCAAACGTGACAAACGTTCGCTCAGACGTCCAGATGAAACGGAACAGCATCGGACAGTGTAGCCTGAGCATTCAGGAAGAGTTTGTTACGTCTGATAACACGGTCGGACCGGATGAAAGGGACCAAGTTTACCAGGAACTTGTGGTCAAGCCTGGTAGAACACTAGTTGAAGTCCACGAGGAATCGAGCAAAGAAACAGGCGGAGATTCGTCAGATGAAGAGGAAAGGAGAGGAGGAGGAAGGGTGACACGGCAAGCTATGGTTTCGTGCCCACCCACGCCAGGTCCTAGGCATGCGGGAGAAGTGGTCGAACAGAGGGAAGGAAGGGACAGCCCTTCGGCCACCGAGGAAGGAAGTCGGAATGACGCACAGTTAAAATGCGAAACGGACGCACTGTGCAATCACACTCGTGCAGCCAACAAAGGAGGAAGACAGAGTAACCCCAGCCAGGACAGCGAACCAGTTATCGAAGCAAATATGAAAATATCTCAGTTCGAGATAAGCCAACGGTCAAACGAACAGTGGGAAACGTCTTTCCCACAAATATTGAATACAGATGGACGGAAGGCTGAAGTAGCGGACGATGTAAGTGTACGTAACACTACCAGGGACCAAGTGGATACGAACCAAAAAACCGTAGGTCATCAGACCAGACAACTGCGATGGGCGTTTCACAGGATAAGACCGCCCAGGAATTAAAGACATCCAATGGAGCGCAGAGTCCGCCTGAAGTAAGCATTACTGCTAAGGAACGGTTGATAGTAGGCTTGATGGCGCTAGTCAAAAACGTGGAGAAATTACCTCAATACAGAAATGGAATTAGGTAATGGCAGATGTGGGGCTATCATGTGAATCTCCAGTTAACGTATAATAGTGGCATTTCTGACAGTAATCAAAGACATGTAAGAGAGATTACAC
Source organism: Ariolimax columbianus (assembly GCA_036924085.1). NCBI lineage: Eukaryota > Metazoa > Mollusca > Gastropoda > Stylommatophora > Arionidae > Ariolimax > Ariolimax columbianus. Next base: position 117,417,921 of record JAVGWX010000006.1, on the reverse strand, counting down.
GGAGATTTGAATAATTAGGGGGTAGGGAAAAATTGAGGAATGACCAATGTTAAAAATTCCTTTGAAATCGTTGTCTGAAATACACGCCAGACAATGAGCGAAACACGTGTGGCAAGGGACGGCCAGTCTGACCGAGAACAAAGGGACATTTTCGACCAACGGAACGGACAAGACGCAGTGTAACATGTGAACGTGATGTTTCGGTCAGGGTGGACGAGTTCACTTGATGTGGGGAGTTTGGGGAAACAGCAATGAATTCATTAGATCCCAACGGTTTTGGTTCCCCGGGACAAAGACGCCAATAGTTAACGTAGCTATTCAACTTTAACACAGACTGCACTTGGACGAGTTAGGGTTACCGAATTACGTAATTCGACAGGTGGACGATTCGGTTTTTGACTCAGACATAGTTAGTAGTAATTTTCATCTGATTAAGTTAGAACTTAGTCAAAGTTTAGTATCTGCTGAAAGGGTCATTAACAGGTGCTGATAAGTGCGGCACTAGCAGGTGTGAAAAGTGGATAGCACTTGGCCATGTGTATGCGTGCTAATACTTAGACAATTTTTGGTTGTTTGGATTTGGGCAATGGGATGGCTTGCACTTTTTAAAAAATTTGTTGTTCGGTTTGTTTATAACATGATTACACGTCCTAACAAGTATCACAGTATAATACTTACGGACTGAAATATTGATATCATGAGTGTGCGTGCAATTATTTTGACATTTGTATTTGGTTTTGAGTTTCGACATAGTATGCATTGCATTTTTTTTAATTCCATGGATAGCGGAGACGAAAATGGTGTAACATTGTTTTTGTGGTTGCAGATATAATTTGAGTGGAGTTGTCAACAGGACATTTCAGATTGTAGTGACGAAAGTGGTGGTCATTTGGCAGATGGAAAAAATGACCAGTTCCCGCCGGAGCAAGAGAGTTTAGGGCAGAGGTGATGTGGTTGACGACTCAGAACAACGGTACCTGAATGCGTGCCTAGGTCATTCACCGTCCCAACAAAGGAAAACAGAGTTGGGGCAAAGAATGTGGGCAGGTAGGAGCTGACCACTGGCGTTCCGATTTGGGGAGGGAGATAATGAGTGACAGACGGGATGGTAGCGGAGCTTGCTGCTATAGATGAGTGACAGGTGTGCAAAGTATTTCGTTCCAATAAGACTGAATAGAGCCATCCCCCTCAGATGCATTGGTCAGCTTTTCAAAGAGTCAAAGCTTAGCTCAGAGGCTGGATGGAGAGGAGAGGACAGCGAGAAAGTGAATATAGATAGGAGTTCGTTAAGCTCACCGATTTGATAGAGGAGCGATTGATAGACTGTTGTATGAATGTTAGTGGTAGAACAGGTTCGCTCAAATAGGTGTGTGAGTTTTGTATTAATAAATATTCTGAACGTGTGTTGTAAGCAGGACACATTGTGAACGAGGTATGTGAAGTTTTTGATAAGGTGTGTTGAGGATGCAGTTAAAGAGATGTGTGTGTGATGTGTGTAGGCAATAGAACTGGGTATTAGATAGTTGGGAATTCCATCAATAGCTAATGCTTTTAAATTTTCGCTTTAGTTAATATGCATTTTAACATATATATAATATATAACTATTTAGTTAAGTTGATATGTATTGTATTGTGTTTGTAATTTTACTACTCATTTTTCTGGTATGAGTATTATATAATAAAAATGCCATCTGCTGTGTGCTATATTATTTGCTGTGTGTGGTCAGGAATGATGTGGATGAGTGTGATAATGTTCTTAGTTAGAATAACCCTAGGGCAAAAAGTGGGATCTGCTACACTGAGCCTCCACGATGGCTGTACTGTCTACGATCTGAGCACCTTGGGTGATACTAGCTCGCTAGATGGTAAGGTCTTGTGCAAGCAGCTCCCAAGAGGTGACATTAATATTGAAGCATTTCGGAGACACTTTCGAGGCGTCTCTGTAGAGTTTATTCTGTTTTCGTTGAAATGAATTGCGATTCAGTCCTTATCGGACTCTCCTGCTCCTACATAAGCTCTATCAAACATGGCTTCCAGACACGAGGTACTTCTATCTCCACCCCTTGACCAACTCGTAGCTCGTGGCCCCGTTTAGCTTGTATGTGCTGTGAATTTGCCAAGTTCCACATTTCTGGATCCACTACAAACGTTGAATTGGATAGGCAGCCCTACCCCTCCTAACCGTTCTGTGTTATCTCGATACTACAGAATGGGCGGTCCTAGCCCCGAACCAACCTATTGTGACAACTTGTCACAAAATCATTGGAAGCTAAAACCCCTATCAAATATCCAATGTCACAAATAAACTACGATATAGGCGGCTCGAATTCTCTTCCCTCACCAAACTAGTCACCAAGCTAGCCAGAAGTCTAGGATCGATTTCCAGATTGACCATGTGATGGACACGTGTTAAACTATCAACCTAAGCTTAGACAATAACCTAACGATAATAATTAAAGTTAATTCTGTCCATCGATGTTCGGACAATGCACACCCTGTCCGGATTGCTTCAATGGGACTAATGGACTGAACTCTCCGACGTCATGTTTCTCTCACAGGTTTGCCTACTGTCTAGCTAAAATTAGCTTCCCTATTTCTAAGTTACCGCTAGCCTATAGTGACAATTCGATCTCTAAATTCCATTTCTGACTGAATCCCCGGACCCCATTTCTGACTGAATCCCCGGACCCCATTTCTGACTGAATCCCCGGACCCCATTTCTGACTGAATCCCCGGACCCCATTTCTGACTGAATCCCCGGACCCCATTTCTGACTGAATTTCCGGACCCCATTTCTTACTGAATCCCCGTACCATTTCTGACTGGACCCAATTTCTGACTGAATCCATGAACATCACAGTAGACGTATGTGTTCCAGATGTTACTGACAATAACAAACTTTTCTGGCTCAGGCCGACTATTGCTTTTATACGATTGAGTTATAAGGCAGGTAGAGAGGTGTAGTGGTGGTGTAATGCATGATCTACCTGACAGGTGTAGTGGTGGCGTGATAGGTGATTCACCTGACAGGTGTAGTGGTGGCGTGATGGGTGATTCACCTGACAGGTGTAGTGGTGGCGTGATAGGTGATTCACCTGACAGGTGTAGTGGTGGCGTGATGGGTGATTCACCTGACAGGTGTAGTGGTGGCGTGATGGGTGATTCACCTGACAGGTGTAGTGGTGGCGTGATAGGTGATTCACCTGACAGGTGTAGTGGTGGCGTGATGGGTATTCACCTGACAGGTGTAGTGGTGGCGTGATGGGTGATTCACCTGACAGGTGTAGTGGTGGCGTGATGGGTGATTCACCTGACAGGTGTAGTGGTGGCGTGATGGGTGATTCACCTGACAGGTGTAGTGGTGGCGTGATAGGTGATTCACCTGACAGGTGTAGTGGTGGCGTGATGGGTGATTCACCTGACAGGTGTAGCGATGTTGCACGATTCATCCGACATGTACCAATCTTTTGGCATCTATACAAATGTCAGAACAAACATATTGGAGTCTAGAGATGTATATAGACGCTAGGACTTACTTGTATCCACCTAAGAGACACATCCTCCTGACGCTATTTAGGTAGACTGTGTTGATCTGGGCTGTTCCCATTCTCACCGTTTGACCTGGTATGCGCTGCAATAATGTAGACAAATATAGAGGGATCTGTCCAAGATAGAGAAACAATCAGACATGTGTATGGTCGTCTTTAAACAGACACGCGCTCGGTATCTTCAGATATGATCATATAGCTTGACAGACAACATAAATTCTTCTTCCCTCGATCAACTGATGCTATGCTTCCAGTCCGGTGAGGTTCACGATCAACTGATGATATGCTTCTAGTCCGGTGAGGTTCACGATCAACTGATGCTGTGCTTCCAGTCCGGTGAGGTTCAAGAAGGAGACTGCGTGTTAGGTATTTGCCGGCCCCCCACAGCTTTTAGAGCATGGTCGCTTCCCCAGGCAAGCCTGCCTCTTTCTTGTCTGAATAAGTGGGACAGTGCTGCAGGATGTGTTCTGATGTTTGCTTGGGAGCTCCACAATCGAACGTGGCCGTGACTAAGACCCATCTTGTTGATGTGGGCTTGAGTCTACAATGTCCCGTTCTGATTCTGAAGATCTTTACCTAACTTTGTCAAGTTTGTCTATGCTGTCATTTTCTGACTCGTTTTTGTGTGTTGATCTCTCCATTCCGTTCTCATGAGTCGTCTGATGAGTTTCTTTGTGCTGGTCTCTCCATTCCGTTCTCATGAAACGTGTGATGAGTGTCTTTGTGCTGGTCTCTCCATTCCGTTCTCATGAAACGTGTGATGAGTGTCTTTGTGCTGGTCTCTCCATGCTGTCCTCGTGGATCGTGTGATGAGTGTCTTTGTGCTGGTCTCTCCATGCTGTCCTCGTGGATCGTGTGATGAGTGTCGTTGCTGCTTTACAGCTCTGTAGATGGCGAGTCTGTATGTCTCATCTTACGGCTTTTGTGATGTCGTCTGCTGTCTCGGTCCCAAGGATTCCACAGTGGGCTGGATCCCCTGAAGGACTAGATCAGACAATAGAAATGAAATGTACCGACGTCCTGTACACAGACAAATAGACATACATGCATTCAGAAAGATGCAGTTAGATTAGAAAGATACTCGCACGTTTTTCATGATCGTGATTAAACTTGGGGATTAGGTCTCAATGATACTGAAGGCCAGCTTCAATACACACATCTCATCTAGCCTTAAGCAGCAGGTCCACACACGTCCCATCTAGCCTCCAGCAGCAGGCCCACACACGTCCCATCTAGCCTCTAGCAGCAGGCCCACACACGTCCCATCTAGCCTCTAGCAGCAGGCCCACACACGTCCCATCTAGCCTCTAGCAGCAGGCCCACACACGTCCCATCTAGCCTCTAGCAGCAGGTCCACACACGTCCCATCTAGCCTCTAGCAGCTGGCCCACACACGTCCCATCTAGCCTCTAGCAGCAGGTCCACACACGTCCCATCTAGTCTCCAGCAGCAGGTCCACACGCGTCCCATCTAGCCTCTAGCAGCAGGCCCACACACGTCCCATCTAGCCTCTAGCAGCAGGCCCACACACGTCCCATCTAGCCTCTAGCAGCAGGCCCACACACGTCCCATCTAGCCTCTAGCAGCAGGTCCACACGCGTCCCATCTAGCCTCTAGCAGCAGGTCCACACACGTCCCATCTAGCCTCTAGCAGCAGGCCCACACACGTCCCATCTAGCCTCTAGCAGCAGGTCCACACGCGTCCCATCTAGCCTCTAGCAGCAGGCCCACACACGTCCCATCTAGCCTCTAGCAGCAGGCCCACACACGTCCCATCTAGCCTCTAGCAGCAGGTCCACACACGTCCCATCTAGTCTCCAGCAGCAGGTCCACACACGTCCCAACTAGCCTCTAGCAGCAGGTCCACACACGTCCCATCTAGCCTCTAGCAGCAGGTCCACACACGTCCCAACTAGCCTCTAGCAGCAGGTCCACACACGTCCCATCTAGCCTCTAGCTGCAGGCCCACACACGTCCCATCTAGCCTCTAGCAGCAGGCCCACACACGTCCCATCTAGCCTCTAGCAGCAGGTCCACACACGTCCCATCTAGTCTCCAGCAGCAGGTCCACACGCGTCCCATCTAGCCTCTAGCAGCAGGTCCACACACGTCCCATCTAGTCTCCAGCAGCAGGTCCACACGCGTCCCATCTAGCCTCTAGCAGTAACAGACGAGCTCGTAACGACAAGACAACAATATCATGAGATGAGATAAGTTGAGAGCCGCAGGTGACATTACATACCAACTCGCTCGTGGTGCATTGTGTCCGTAGGAGTATGTTATAGATGACAGTTCAACTAGGAGAAAGTAGACAGACAGACAGAGAGACAGACGGACGGACAAACAGACAGACAAACAAACAGACAGACGGACGGACGGACGGACGGATAGACAAAGATACCTGAATGTGTGCAAATGTCACTCATGGTCTCGACACTAAGTCGACAAAGGAAAATGGAAAAGGGGGGGGGGCGTAGGGGGTTAGAGGAAGAATGTGTCTGGTACAGATAGGGGTTAGCGGCTGACCACTCTGGCGTTCCGATTAGGGTGGGGGGGGGGGGGGGGGTGTTAGTGATAGACAGAGGCCATCAGGTCTTGTTGCGACATTTTAGAATGACAGGAATTCAGAGTGATTCGTTCAAATAACAAATAAGTGTTGATAAAACCAAACTAGAGTGATGGCTGGGTCAGACATCTCACAGAAGACAATTGGACAGCTCTGACATTGTTTGATACTCTATCATAATAGGCAAAGTTTAACTCAAGTAGGTTGGCCATGGGGAGAGAGAGAGAGAGAGAGAGAGAGAGAGAGAGAGAGAGACTGAGATTTTAGCTAAGAGACTGACTGGAAAGGAATGAGAGTTAAACTAGGAGACTGTTTAGCTTATAGACTTTCTAGAAGAGCGATTGTTTAGCCTGCTACTAGTTTAGAATTCTGTGTGAGAGATGGAATAAGTTGCATGGTGACAACCAGCATGGGCCTTTTAGTCTTGACTAGTCACTCTATAAGGCGTGTGTTGCGCGCCCTGTGACTAGGAGATATATCGATGTGTGTGCGGTGCGTGCGGGACACCTAGGGAACGATGTATGTTCCGTGGTGTGTGTACACGCAGATCGATTTAGTGTGTGATCACATGTGAGTATACGTTGAACAGAATGGAATGTATAATGTCAAGATCACCTGCCTAAAGGGATCTGAATGTGTAATGAAAAGGTCACCTGCCTGAAGGGATCTGAATGTGTAATGAAAAGGTCACCTGCCTGAAAGGATCTGAATGTGTAATGAAAAGGTCACCTGCCTGAAGGGATCTGAATGTGTAAGTGAATGCACATAATACGATCGTGTAGACGAGGTTGTTAGAGTGTGATGAGTATGCAGATACGGGGTGAAGGTGTAGCGGCTATAACTGGGCTATATATTAGCTGGGGGAAATATTCAAAAGCTTGTGCCTACAACCTCCAAATATAATTATATTATATTAATATTACATGATTATTGTTATGATTGTTCTGTTTTGTTGGTTTTAGTGATGGTAATAACTACGGACTATTACCTGCCTTTTAATATGTTATTTGCTGTGTGTGGTCTTGAATGATGTTGATACATGTAATTACATAAAGATAGTTAAACCCCAGTGAAATCCACGATCTGCAATACAAACAGACAGACGGACTAACAGACAGACAGACGGACGGACGGACAGACATTCAGACAGACACACAGACGGACAGACAAACAGACAGACAGGCAGATAGATAGACCGACAGACAGACAGACCGACTGACAGACATTCAGACAGACGGACGGACATACAGACAGACAGACGGACGGACGGACAGCCAGACAGACATAGGGACAGACATTCAGACAGACAGACATACGGACAGACAAACAGACATACAGGCAGATAGATAGACAAACAGACAGACGGATGGACGGACATACAGACAAACAGACAGGCAGATAGATAGACAAACAGACAGACGGATGGACGGACATACAGACAGACATTCAGACAGACAGGTGTACCGACCATGATAACCTCTTGTGAGGACAGGTTTGAGATGATGATAGTTTTGCTGAGGTCCACGCTGATACAATAGTTATCAAGTTCATTGATCATCACGTGCGCGACGGGTCTGACGTGACCTAGATCAGTCAGATAATGGGTCACCGACATAGACAGGCGGACAATACGACACCCACATAGACAGACGGACAATACGACACGCACATGCAAAGACTATCATTGAATGAGAGATGAAGATACAAAGCAGACAGACAGACTTGACGCATGCAGGTGATAGACAGAGATACAGGCAGGAACATCGAGCAATAGACGTACATACAGACATATGTCAGGATGGACACATAACCAGAGATTTAAACAGACAGACAGCAGAACAGACAAAGAAGCAGACAGACATACATACACAAACCAAATTCTTCGCATTGCCTCGCTAACGAACTATTTTGTATTTCTCTAACAAATGCCGATTCTCTATTGAAACACATTGTCTGTACTAACCGAGACACACTATCCAGTTCATGGCTGCCTGTCTGGAGTCGGACTTCTTTAAGGGAGGGGGGGGGGGGAGTGAAGGAGTATTTAGTATGAGACAGGCAAACAGAGTAGTGAGCAAGGGGTTGAGACAGTCCAGAGTAGTGAGCGAGGGGTTGAGACAGTCGAGTGAGCAAGGGGTTGAGACAGTCCAGATTATTGAGTGGGATAGTGACAGACCAGAGTGATGAGCGAGGGGTTTAGAAGAGAGTGGTGAACTAGAGATTGTGACAGTCCAGATTAGTGAGCGAGGGGTTGCGGCAGTCGATTGAGCGAGGGGTTGAGACTGTGGAGAGTAGTGAGCGAGGGGTTGAAACAGTCCAGAGTGGTGAGCGTGCGGTTGAGACAGTCGAGTGAGCGAGGGGTTGAGACAGTCCAGATTATTGTGTGAGGGATTGAGACAGACCAGAGTGATGAGCGAGGGGTTCCGACAGTCCAGATTAGTGAGCAAGGGTTGAGACAGTCCAGAGTAGTGAGCGGGGGGTTGAGACGTCCAGAGTAGTTAGCGAGGGGTTGAGACGTCCAGAGTAGTGAGCGAAGGGTTGAGACAGTCCAGAGTAGTGAGCGAGGGGTTGAGACAGTCCAGAGTAGTGAGCGAGGGGTTGTGACGTCCAGAGTAGTGAGCAAAGGGTTGAGACAGTCCAGAGTAGTGAGCGAGGGGTTGAGACAGTCCAGAGTAGTGAGCGAGGAGTTGAGACGTCCAGATTAGTGAGCGAGGGGTTGAGACAGTCCAGAATAGTGAGCGAAGGGTTGAGACAGTCAAGAGTAGTGAGCGAGGGGTTGAGACAGTCCAGAGTAGTGAGCGAGGGGTTGAGACGTCCAGAGTAGTGAGCGAAGGGTTGAAACAGTCCAGAGAAGTGAGCAAGGGGTTGAGACAGTCCAGAGTAGTGATCGAAAGGTTGAGACAGTCCAGAGTAGGGAGCGAGGGGTTGTGATAGTCCAGTGAGCGAGGGGTTGAGACAGTCCAGTTAGCGAGGGATTGCGACAGTCCAGAGTAGTGAGCGAGGGGTTGAGACAGTCCAGAAAAGGGAGCGAGGGGTTGAGACAGTCCAGTGAGCGAGGGGTTGAGACAGTCGAGTGAGCGAGGGGTTGAGACAGTCAAGTGAGCGAGGGGTTGAGACAGTCCAGAGTGATGAGCGAGTGGTTCAGACAGTCCAGATTAGTGATCGAGGGGTTGAGACTGTGGAGATTAGTGAGCGAGGGGTTGCGACAGTCCAGTGAGCGAGGGGTTGAGACAGTCCAGAGTAGTGAGCGAGGGGTTCAGACAGTCCAGAGTAGTGATCGAGGGGTTGAGACTGTGGAGATTAGTGAGCGAGGGGTTGCGACAGTCCAGTGAGCGAAGGGTTGAGACAGTCCAGAGTAGTGAGCGAGGGGTTGAGACAGTCCAGAGTAGTGAGCGAGGGGTTGAGACAGTCCAGAGTAGTGAGCGAGGGGTTGAGACGTCCAGAGTAGTGAGCGAAGGGTTGAGACAGTCTAGAGTAGTGAGCAAGGGGTTGAGACAGTCAGGAGTAGTGAGCGAGGGGTTGTGACAGTCGAGTGAGCGAGGGGTTGAGACTGTGTAGAGTAGTGAGTTAGGGGTTGAGACAGTCGAGTGAGCAAGGGGTTGAGACAGTCCAGATTATTGTGTGAGGGATTGAGACAGATCAGAGTGATGAGCGAGTGGTTCAGACAGTCCAGATTAGTGAGCAAGGGGTTGAGACAGTCCAGAGTAGTGAGCGAAGGGTTGAGACAGTCCAGAGTAGTGAGCGAGGGGTTGAGACAGTCAAGATTAGTGAGCGAGGGGTTGAGACTGTGGAGAGTAGTGAGCGAGGTGTTGAAACAGTCCAGAGTGGTGAGCGTGCGGTTGAGACAGTCGAGTGAGCGAGGGTTTGAGACAGTCCAGATTATTGTGTGAGGGATTGAGACAGACCAGAGTGATGAGCGAGGGGTTCAGACAGTCCAGATTAGTGAGCAAGGGGTTGAGACAGTCCAGAGTAGTGAGCGGGGGGTTGAGACGTCCAGAGTAGGGAGCGAAGGGTTGAGGCAGTCCAGAGTAGTGAGCGAGGGGTTGAGACAGTCCAGAGTAGTGAGCGAGGGGTTTAGACGTCCAGAGTAGTGAGCGAAGGGTTGAGACAGTCCAGAGTAGTGATCGAGGGGTTGAGACAGTCCAGAGTAGGGAGCGAGGGGTTGTGATAGTCCAGTGAGCGAGGGGTTGAGACAGTCCAGTTAGCGAGGGGTTGCGACAGTCCAGAGTAGTGAGCAAGGGGTTGAGACAGTCCAGAAAAGGGAGCGAGGGGTTGAGACAGTCCAGTGAGCGAGGGGTTGAGACAGTCGAGTGAGCGAGGGGTTGAGACAGTCGAGTGAGCGAGGGGTTTAGACAGTCCAGATTATTGTGTGACGGATTGAGACATACCAGAGTGATGAGCGAGGGGTTCAGACAGTCCAGAGTAGTGATCGAGGGGTTGAGACTGTGGAGATTAGTGAGCGAGGGGTTGCGACAGTCCAGTGAGCGAGGGGTTGAGACACTCCAGAGTAGTGAGCGAGGGGTTGAGACAGTTCAGAGTAGTGAGCGAAGGGTTGAGACAGTCCAGAGTAGTGAGCGAGGGGTTGAGACGTCCAGAGTAGTGAGCGAAGGGTTGAGACAGTCCAGAGTAGTGAGCAAGGAGTTGAGACAGTCCGGAGTAGTGAGCGAGGGGTTGTGACAGTCGAGTGAGCGAGGGGTTGAGACTTTGGAGAGTAGTGAGCGAGGTGTTGAAACAGTCCAGAGTGGTGAGCGTGCGGTTGAGACAGTCGAGTGAGCGAGGGGTTGAGACAGTTCAGATTATTGTGTGAGGGATTGAGACAGACCAGAGTGATGAGCGAGGGGTTCAGACAGTCCAGATTAGTGAGCAAGGGGTTGAGACAGTCCAGAGTAGTGAGCGAGGGGTTGAGACGTCCAGAGTAGTGAGCGAGGGGTTGAGACGTCCAGAGTAGTGAGCGAAGGGTTGAGACAGTCCAGAGTAGTGAGCAAGGGGTTGAGACAGTCCAGATTATTGAGTGAGGGATTGAGACAGACCAGAGTGATGAGCGAGGGGTTGAGACAGTCCAGAGTAGTGATCGTGGGGTTGAGACAGTCCAGTTAGCGAGGGGTTGCGACAGTCTAGAGTAGTGAGCGAGGGGTTGAGACAGTCCAGAGAAGGGAGCGAGGGGTTGAGACAGTCCAGTGAGCGAGGGGTTGAGACAGTCGAGTGAGCGAGGGCTTGAGACAGTCGAGTGAGCGAGGGGTTGAGACAGTCCAGATTATTGTGTGAGGGATTGAGACAGACCAGAGTGATGAGCGAGGGGTTCAGACAGTCCAGAGTAGTGATCGAGGGGTTGAGACTGTGGAGATTAGTGAGCGAGGGGTTGCTACAGTCCAGTGAGCGAGGGGTTGAGACAGTCCAGAGTAGTGAGCGAGGGGTTGAGACAGTCCAGAGTAGTGAGCGAGGGGTTGAGACGTCCAGAGTAGTGAGCGAAGGGTTGAGACAGTCCAGAGTAGTGAGCAAGGGGTTGAGACAGTCAGGAGTAGTGAGCGAGGGGTTGTGACAGTCGAGTGAGCAAGGGGTTGAGACTGTGGAGAGTAGTGATTGAGGGGTTGAGACAGACGAGTGAGCAAGGGGTTGAGACAGTCCAGATTATTGTGTGAGGGATTGAGACAGACCAGAGTGATGAGCGAGGGGTTCAGACAGTCCAGATTAGTGAGCAAGGGGTTGAGACAGTCCAGAGTAGTGAGCGAAGGGTTGAGACAGTCCAGAGTAGTGAGCGAGGGGTTGAGACAGTCCAGATTAGTGAGCGAGGGGTTGAGACTGTGGAGAGTAGTGAGCGAGGTGTTGAAACAGTCCAGAGTGGTGAGCGTGCGGTTGAGACAGTCGAGGGAGCGAGGGGTTGAGACAGTCCAGATTATTGTGTGAGGGATTGAGACAGACCAGAGTGATGAGCGAGGGGTTCAGACAGTCCAGATTAGTGAGCAAGGGGTTGAGACAGTCCAGAGTAGTGAGCGGGGGGTTGAGACGTCCAGAGTAGTGAGCGAAGGGTTGAGACAGTCCAGAGTAGTGAGCGAGGGGTTGAGACAGTCCAGAGTAGTGAGCGAGGGGTTGAGACGTCCAGAGTAGTGAGCGAAGGGTTGAGACAGTCCAGAGTAGTGAGCAAGGGGTTGAGACAGTCCAGAGTAGTGATCGAGGGGTTGAGACAGTCCAGAGTAGGGAGCGAGGGGTTGTGATAGTCCAGTGAGCGAGGGGTTGAGACAGTCCAGTTAGCGAGGGGTTGCGACAGTCCAGAGTAGTGAGCGAGGGGTTGAGACAGTCCAGAAAAGGGAGCGAGGGGTTGAGACAGTCCAGTGAGCGAGGGGTTGAGACAGTCGAGTGACCGAGGGTTTGAGACAGTCGAGTGAGCGAGGGGTTGAGACAGTCCAGATTATTGTGTGAGGGATTGAGACAGACCAGAGTGATGAGTGAGGGGTTCAGACAGTCTAGAGTAGTGATCGAGGGGTTGAGACTGTGGAGATTAGTGAGCGAGGGGTTGCGACAGTCCAGTGAGCGAGGGGTTGAGACAGTCCAGAGTAGTGAGCAAGGGATTGAGACAGTCCGGAGTAGTGAGCGAGGGGTTGTGACAGTCGAGTGAGCGAGGGGTTGAGACTGTGGAGAGTAGTGAGCGAGGTGTTGAAACAGTCCAGAGTGGTGAGCGTGCGGTTGAGACAGTCGAGTGAGCGAGGGGTTGAGACAGTCCAGATTATTGTGTGAGGGATTGAGACAGACTAGAGTGATGAGCGAGGGGTTCAGACAGTGCAGATTAGTGAGCAAGGGGTTGAGACAGTCCAGAGTAGTGAGCGAGGGGTTGAGACGTCCAGAGTAGTGAGCGAGTGGTTGAGACGTCCAGAGTAGTGAGCGAAGGGTTGAGACAGTCCAGAGTAGTGAGCAAGGGGTTGAGACAGTCCAGATTATTGAGTGAGGGATTGAGACAGACCAGAGTGATGAGCGAGGGGTTGAGACAGTCCAGAGTAGTGATCGTGGGGTTGAGACAGTTCAGTTAGCGAGGGGTTGCGACAGTCTAGAGTAGTGAGCGAGGGGTTGAGACAGTCCAGAGAAGGGAGCGAGGGGTTGAGACAGTCCAGTGAGCGAGGGGTTGAGACAGTCGAGTGAGCGAGGGGTTGAGACAGTCGAGTGAGCGAGGGGTTGAGACAGTCCAGATTATTGTGTGAGGGATTGAGACAGATCAGAGTGATGAGCGAGGGGTTCAGACAGTCCAGAGTAGTGATCGAGGGGTTGAGACTGTGGAGATTAGTGAGCGAGGGGTTGCGACAGTCCAGTGAGCGAGGGGTTGAGACAGTCCAGAGTAGTGAGCGAGGGGTTGAGACAGTCCAGAGTAGTGAGCGAGGGGTTGAGACAGTCCAGAGTAGAGAGCGAGGGGTTGAGACGTCCAGAGTAGTGAGCGAAAGGTTGAGACAGTCCAGAGTAGTGAGCAAAGGGTTGAGACAGTCCAGATTATTGAGTGAGGGATTGAGACAGACCAGAGTGATGAGCGAAGGGTTGAGACAGTCCAGAGTAGTGATCGAGGGGTTGAGACAGTCAAGTTAGCGAGGGGTTGCGACAGTCCAGAGTAGTGAGCGAGGGGTTGAGACAGTCCAGAGAAGGGAGCGAGGGGTTGAGACAGTCCAGAGAAGTGAGCGAGGGGTTGCGAAAGTGGATTGAGCGAGGGGTTGAGACAGTGCAGTGAGCGATGGGCTGAGACAGTCCAGTGAACGAGGGCTTGAGACATTCCAGTGAGCGAGGGGGTTTCGACAGTCCAGTTAGCGAGTGGTTGAGACAGTCAAGTTAGCGAGGGGTTGCGACGAGAGTAGTGAGCGAGGGGTTGAGACGCTGGAAACAGGTCCTCTCATCGACGAAACATGACGACCTCTCGAGAGTTAAGTGATAATGGAGACAGCTCTTCAGAGAGGGACTGCTATGCTGACCTTACATGGAACGTCTCCAAATTGATGAATCCTGAGAGACCGGTATACTGACCATAGACAATCTATAAATGGATTAATGTTAACGTATTTAGAGGAAGCAATAAACGGATGACAGGTTAACGGAGATCTCTCTTAAGAGATGGGCTGACTGACTGAGAGGGCATGCCAGAGTGTGAGTTGCTGGCCACCATGTTGTTCCTGGTAGCCAGGTGAATCGAGTTTGACATATAGACCGAGGAGGGTTAATACAATATGTCACAACTTCGTGCTCAGCTCTTGACATGTGTACACATGTCGGGTGTCACAAATGTTACTGACGTGTGTACACATGTCGGGTGTCACAAATGTTACTGACGTGTGTACACATGTCGGGTGTCACAAATGTTACTGACGTGTGTACACATGTCGGGTGTCACAAATGTTACTGACGTGTGTACACATGTCGGGTGTCACAAATGTTACTGACGTGTGTACACATGTCGGGTGTCACAAATGTTACTGACGTGTGTACACATGTCGGGTGTCACAAATGTTACTGACGTGTGTACACATGTCGGGTGTCACAAATGTTACTGACGTGTGTACACATGTTGGGTGTCACAAATGTTACTGACGTGTGTACACATGTTGGGTGTCACAAATGTTACTGACGTGTGTACACATGTCGGGTATCACAAATGTTACTGACGTGTGTACACATGTCGGGTGTCACAAATGTTACTGACGTGTGTACACATGTCGGGTGTCACAAATGTTACTGACGTGTGTACACATGTTGGGTGTCACAAATGTTACTGACGTGTGTACACATGTTGGGTGTCACAAATGTTACTGACGTGTGTACACATGTCGGGTGTAACAAATGTTACTGACGTGTGTACACATGTCAGGTATCACAAATGTTACTGACGTGTGTACACATGTCGGGTGTCACAAATACTTCTGACATGTGACATACGTGGGTACGTCTACGTGTGGTTATGCGGGTGTGTGAGTTTGAGTGTGTGTGTTTGCATATGTGGGTGGGTGTGCATGTGTGGGTGTGTGCATGTATGTTTGGCTGTGTGTAGGTTTGTGCGTGCGTGTGTGGGTTGTGTTAATGTGTGGATGTGTAAATGCATGGTGCGTACATATGTGTGTGTGCGCATCTGTGTGTACGTGTGTGTGCATGTGTGAGCGTTTGTCCACGTGTATATATCTGCATGTGTGTGCGTCCAGGTGTGCGTGTCCAGGTGTGGGTGTGCGTGTGTGTTTTCGTGTGGGTGTATGGGTTCGTCAATGTGTGGTTGTCTGTGCGGGTCCATGTGTATGAGTGTGTGTGATTGTCCATGTGTGGGTGTATGTGTTCGTCCATGTGTGGGTGTGGGTGTGATTGTCCATGTTTGGATGTGGGTGTTTTTTGTGTGTTTTTTTTGCGTTCGCCTATTTCTCTATTCCCAAAGGCGGTGTGCTTTGCACTGTGGTTTTTATTTTGCGCCTGTCGGCCCAATGCATCCGACTTCAGCATGCATTTTATGTAAGGGTCTGCTTCCTCCTGCATTTTCTAAGGGTTTGCTTCCCCGGGGTAACGGCCGGTGCTGTGATGGGGATCGAACCCAGCACCTTTGGGTTGTGAGCCGTGTCACTTAACCACTAGGCCACGCCGTCCCCCGGATGTGGGTGTGATTGTCCATGTTTGGATGTGGGTGTGATTGTCCATATGTGGGTGTGTGTGTGTGATTGTCCATGTGTGGGTGTGTGTGTGATAGTCCATGTGTGGGTGTGTAATTAATTGTCCATGTGTGGGTGTGTGTGATTATTCATGTGTGGGTGTGTGTGATTGTCCATGTGTGGGTGTGTGTGATTGTCCATGTGTCGGTGTGTGTGATTGGCCATGTGTGGGTGTGTGTAATTGTCCATGTGTGGGTGTGTGTGTGATTGTCCATGTGTGGGTGTGTGTGATGGTCCATGTGTGGGTGTGTGTGATTGTCCATGTGTGTGTGTGATTGTCCATGTGTTCGAGTGTCTGTGTGATTGTTCATGTGTGGGTGTGTGTGATTGTCCATGTATGGGTGTGTGTGATTGTCCATGTGTGGGTGTGTGGAATTGTCCATGTTTGGGTGTGTGTGTGATTGTCCCTATATGAATATGTGTCTGATTGTCCATGTGTGGGTGTGTAATTAATTGTCCATGTGTCCATGTGTGTGTGTGATTGTCCATCTGTGCATGTATGGGTGTGTAATTGTCCATGTGTGTGTGTGTGTGTGATTGTCCATGTGTGCCTGTGTGGGTGTGTGATTGTTTATGTGTGCCTGTGTGTGTGTGTGTGATTGTCCATGTGTGCCTGTGTGGGTGTGTGATTGTCCATGTGTGCCTGTGTGGGTGTGTGATTGTCCATGGGTGCCTGTGTGGGTGTGTGATTGTCCGTGTGTGCCTGTGTGGGTGTGTGATTGTCTATGTGTGCCTGTGTGGGTGTGTGATTGTCCATGTGTGGGTGTGTGATTGTCCATTTGTGCCTGTGTGGGTGTGTGTGATTGTCCATGTGTGCCTGTGTGGTTGTGTGATTGTCCATGTGTGCATGTGTGTGTGTGTGTGTGATTGTCCATGTGTGTATGTGAGTGTGTGTGATTGTCCACGTGTGCCTGTGTGTGTGTGTAGGTGTGTGTGTGTGTGATTTTCCACTTGTCCATGTGTGTGTGTGTGTGATTGTCCACTTGTCCATGTGTGTGTGTGTGTGATTGTCCACGTGTGCCTGTCTGGGTGTGTGTGTTCTATTGTCCACGTGTCCATGTGTGCATGTGTGGTTGTGTGCGTGCACATGAGGTGGCCTTATCGTTTAGTCTGGCACCCCTTTGTGAGCCATCGACCCCATTTGCCAGTCAAACATTTGATCCGAGCATAACTGCTCTCCTTGTCATTGACATCTGAGACTTACATTACAAGTATGTGCCCTGCAGAAACTCACCTTCCATGACAGCCACCACCTTGTGGGGGATGTATGGGTTGTAGACCCAGATGTTACAGTCGATGCCTGCTGCTACCAGGATGTTCAGCTCGTGACTGGGTCGTGGTCATAGAACGAGAAATCACAGCATATCACGTTCAAGGATTAGTACACAGTAATCATGACCAGGCCATTAGCTACACACACGTGACACAGCCAACCAATCGTTGGACAAACACAATTCAATTAAGTGCACCGTCACAGACGATAGAAGTAACTTAACTTGACGTCTTTATACTGGTTAAGAAGACTCTGCAGAGATTTAACTTGACATCTTAATACTGGTTTATAAAACTCTGCAGAGTCATAACTTGACATCTTTATACTGGTTTAGAAGACTCTGCAGAGTCATAACTTGACATCTTTATACTGGTTTAGAAGACTCTGCAGAGTCTGTATACAACTAGTTTTATTTTCATTTTCTTGCTTTTAAAACTATGTTCATCCAATATATTCTTAAATGCATTAATTGTCCTTACCTTCACCTTTTCCTGTTGCAATGCATTCCAAGCATTCACCACACTCTGACTAACAAAATATTTCCTACTATCTAATGTGGACATTTCTTTAGTTAATTTGTGGCTGTTGTTGAACTTGTTACATGTGATTCCTTGATCGTGTTGGAAGTGAATGTGTTGTTTCCGTGTTTCTACACGTAAATCTAGTGCAAGCGTTAAGTTTTGCGTTCATAGTGTGTGTGTGTGTGTGTGTGTGTATGTGTGTATGTATGTGTGTGTATGTGTGTGTGTGTGTGTGTATGTGTGTGTATGTGTGTATGTATGTCTGTGTATGTGTGTGTGTATGTCTGTGTATGTGTGTGTATTTGTGTTGTATGTGTGTATGTGTGTGTATGTGTGTGTAAGTGTATGTGCGTGTATGTGTATGTGTGTGTATATGTGTATATGTGTGGGTGTATGTGTGTGTATGTGTGAATGCGTGTGTATGTATGTTTGTTTATGTGTATGTATGTGTGTGTATATGTTACGTACACAAGTGCACAGTGAGTTGGTATGTATGTTTTTGAAGTACAAGAAAGTTGGCGCCTTACCGGCTGATGTTCTCAAGTGTCTCTGGTGCTAGTCCATCAGGACTGTCGCTAGGCCCCGAATTTGACTGGAATTCTGTTTGATTGACATCTTCTATTTCTAGCCACGGGACCGTGGTGTAGTTTTTCATTAGATTGGTTGTTAGTTGGTTTTGTGGTGCTGTCTTTTCTAGTATTCTAGCAAGGTCATCGCTCGGCTGTTGGAGCTAGTGTCGGCCACCATGTGCTGCATGTCAACGCTAACATAAGGTGGCTAGCGCTCTTCGAGCTGGCTCATGTCCGGGCTTGTTTTATTTTGGTGTAGAAAGGTTGTGAACACTTGTTGGGCACAGTACAATAAGGGACAGTCGGTCAGTTCGTCTATAGCACTGAGCCTACTCGGAATTATACTTGTGCTGATCTACTTACGCTGGGGCTGACATTTCACCTACCCCGGTAACACGGGAAGTCAAGAGTAAGCTTGCACACCTCAGTATTCTGAGATGGCAGGGTGTCATGCTGAACAGAGCAAGAAGGAACAGATAACAAGATATGACAGGGTGTCATGTTGAACAGAGCAAGAAGGGGGACACATAACACGAGATGGCAGGGTACCATGTTGAACAGAGCAAGAAGGGGGACACATAACACGAGATGGCAGGGTACCATGTTGAACAGAGCAAGAAGGAGACACATAACAAGAAAATCTAAACACCCTAGGAGACGTAGATGAGGCATTAGTAATCAAAATGGACACCGTGTGGAACTAGGATCAGAAACAAGTGACAGTGGCGGCATGACAGTAAGTCATCGAAATCAGGAACTGGAGAAACAACAACACAGCCATCTCAAATGTTTTAATGCAATTTTGAGAAGCATAATGAATAAAAGAGAGGAATTGGAAGTAATGTAGAGGAAGAAAACTCAGATCTAACAGGTTTAAGCGAAATATGGACAAATGAGGACATTGCAGATAGCGAACTAGAAATAGAGGGATATACAATATTAAGGAAAGAGAGGGTAGTGGGAGACTAGACTAGGGGAGGGGGAGTATTATTGTACTGTAATAACTCAGTTACTATAACCATCAGAGACTAGACAAGGGGGGGGGGGGGAGTTTTATTGTACTGTAATAACTCAGTTACTATAACCATCAGAGACTAGACAAGGGGAGGGGGAGTTTTATTGTACTGTAATAACTCAGTTACTATAACCATCAGAGACTAGACAAGGGGAGGGGGAGTTTTATTGTACTGTAATAACTCAGTTACTATAACCATCAGAGACTAGACAAGGGGAGGGGGAGTTTTATTGTACTGTAATAACTCAGTTACTATAACCATCAGAGACTTGACTAGGGGAGGGGGAGTTTTATTGTACTGTAATAACTCAGTTACCATAACCATCAGAGACTAGACAAGGGGAGGGGGAGTTTTATTGTACTGTAATAACTCAGTTACCATAACCATCAGAGACTAGACAAGGGGAGGGGGAGTTTTATTGTACTGTAATAACTCAGTTACTATAACCATCAGAGACGATATGTCTTCAGGCATCAAAATTGGAAGTGTTATGGGGTGTAATCGTAAGAGGGGGAGAAAAAAACGTTGGTTGGAGTATGCTTCCGGTGTCCATCGAGTACTAAAGAAGACGATAAGGATCTGTTTCAAGCTACAGCATTGTCCAGGAAGAGAAATGATTATTAATGGGGGATTTTAACTTTCTAGAAATTAATTGGCGGAAGCACATGTGGCATTCCTTTTGTTAGTGCATACCTGACCATTTTGTGTTTCATGTGGAGGACTGTACTGGAGCACAAACATGGTGAGGACTGTACCAGGGGCAGCAACATGTGGAGGACTGTACTGGAGGCACAAACATGTAGAGGACTGTACCAGGGGCAGCAACATGTGGAGGACTGTACCAGGGGCAGCAACATGTGGAGGACTGTACCAGGGGCAGCAACATGTGGAGGACTGTACCAGGGGCAGCAACATGTGGAGGACTGTACTGGAGGCACAAACATGTAGAGGACTGTACCAGGGGCAGCAACATGTGGAGGACTGTACCAGGGGCAGAAACATGTAGAGAACTGTACCAGGGGCAGCAACATGTAGAGGACTGTACCAGGGGCAGAAACATGTAGAGGACTGTACCAGGGGCAGCAACATGTGGAGGACTGTACCAGGGGCAGCAACATGTGGAGGACTGTACTGGAGGCACAAACATGTAGAGGACTGTACCAGGGGCAGCAACATGTGGAGGACTGTACCAGGGGCAGCAACATGTGGAGGACTGTACTGGAGGCACAAACATGTAGAGGACTGTACCAGGGGCAGCAACATGTGGAGGACTGTACCAGGGGCAGCAACATGTGGAGGACTGTACCAGGGGCAGCAACATGTGGAGGACTGTACTGCAGGCACAAACATGTAGAGGACTGTACTGGAGGCACAAACATGTAGAGGACTGTACCAGGGGCAGAAACATGTAGAGAACTGTACCAGGGGCAGCAACATGTAGAGGACTGTACCAGGGGCAGCAACATGTAGAGAACTGTACCAGGGGCAGAAACATGTAGAGGACTGTACCAGGGGCAGAAACATGTAGAGGACTGTACCAGGGGCAGAAACATGTAGAGGACTGTACCAGGGGCAGAAACATGTAGAGGACTGTACCAGGGGCAGAAACATGTAGAGGACTGTACCAGGGGCAGAAACATGTAGAGAACTGTACTAGGGGCAGAAACATCTGGGGCTGAACCAGAGGCAGAAACATGTGGATGACTGTACCAGAGGCAGAAACATGTGGAAGACTGTTCCAGAGACAGAAACATGCGGAGGACTGTACTAGAGGCAGAAACATGTGGAAGACTGTACCAGAGGCAGAAACATGTGGAGGACTGTTCCAGAGACAAAAACATGTGGAGGGCTGTACTAGAGGCAGAAACATGTGGAAGACTGTACCAATAGCAGAAACATGTGGAGGGCTGTACTAGAGGCAGAAATATGTGGAGGGCTGTTCCAGAGACAGAAATATGTGGAGGACTGTACCAGAAGCAGAAATATGTGGAGGGCTGTACCAGAGGCAGAAACATGTGGAGGACTGTACCAGAGGCAGAAACATGTCGAGGACTGTACCAGAGGCAGAAACATGTCGAGGACTGTACCAGAGGCAGAAACATGTGGAGGACTGTACCAGAGGCAGAAACATGTCGAGGACTGTACCAGAAGCAGAAACATGTGGAGGACTGTACCAGAGGCATAAACATGTCGAGGACTGTACCAGAGGCAGACACATGTCGAGGACTGTACCAGAGGCAGAAACATGTGGAGGACTGTACCAGAGGCAGAAACATGTGGACGGCTGTTTCAGAGACAGAAACATGTCGAGGACTGTACCAGAGGCAGTAACATGTGGAGGACTGTACCAGAGGCAGAAACACACTTGACCTAGTTTTTTCTACAGACAAAAACATGATTGTCAATGTTACTGTTGGTGAACTATTTGGCTCAAGCGACCATCAGATTGTCCGTTGAGATCTTGTAGCTATGGAAGATGATAAAACATGTCCACTAACTTACGACTACTTTAGAACAGATGTACAGAAGATGATAAAACATGTCCACTAACTTACGACTACTTTAGAACAGATGTACAGAAGATGATAAAACATGTCCACTAACTTACGACTACTCTAGAACAGATGTACAGAAGATGATAAAACATGTCCACTAACTTACGACTACTTTAGAACAGATGTACAGAAGATGATAAAACATGTCCACTAACTTACGACTACTTTAGAACAGATGTACAGAAGATGATAAAACATGTCCACTAACTTACGACTACTTTAGAACAGATGTACAGAAGATGATAAAACATGTCCACTAACTTACGACTACTTTAGAACAGATGTACAGAAGATGATAAAACATGTCCACTAACTTACGACTACTTTAGAACAGATGTACAGAAGATGATAAAACATGTCCACTAACTTACGACTACTCTAGAACAGATGTACAGAAGATGATAAAACATGTCCACTAACTTACGACTACTTTAGAACAGATGTACAGAAGATGATAAAACATGTCCACTAACTTACGACTACTCTAGAACAGATGTACAGAAGATGATAAAAGATATGTTTACTAACGTAAATGTTGTAGAGGAATTGGCTAAGTTAAAATCTATTCTTGAGCACCTGAAAGAGGAATGTGTTCCACGAAGGAGGTTGAACACCAAGCGAAAAAAATGGATAACTCGATCCGTGGTTCGTTGTAGAAGAGCTAAAAATATAGAATAAAACAGTAAAAATTGACTTTAAAATACAAATTGCTAAACAAACCAAGACTGATAGCAAGTGTAGTTTTTCCTATGTTCGACATGAACAGAGAAAGAAACACAGTTGGCCCACTTAAAGATAGTAGTGGAACAATAATAAGTGAGGACGGGGATGCTGCTAGTCAACTCAATCAGTACTTTGACACAGTCTATACAAAAGAAGACTGCTCCAGGATACCAGTGTCCTGAAATATTTTCCAACGGACATGGACACGGAAAGCAGATGGAACAGAGGAGAGGACATAAGATTGGCCTTGGAGACTTTGGAAGAGATACTCAGTGGAGGGCAGGCGACGAAGATATACAGTTGAGGCAGATTTGAGTTGAGATTTAGGCGACAGAGAGGAGGCAGTTGAGGCAGATTTGAGTTGAGATTTAGGCGACACAGAGAGGCAGTTGAGGCAGATTTGAGTTGAGATTTAGGCGACAGAGGCAGTTGAGGCAGATTTGAGTTAAGATTTAGGCGACAGAGAGAGGCAGTTGAGGCAGATTTGAATTGAGATTTAGGCGACAGAGAGAGGCAGTTGAGGCAGATTTGAGTTGAGATTTAAGCGACAGAGAGAGGCAGTTGAGGCAGATTTGAGTTGAGATTTAGGCGACAGAGAGAGGCAGTTGAGGCAGATTTGAGTTGAGATTTAGGCGACAGAGAGAGGCAGTTGAGGAAGATTTGAGTTGAGATTTAGGCGAAAGAGAGAGGCAGTTGAGGCAGATTTGAGTTGAGATTTAGGCGACAGAGAGAGACAGTTGATATAGACACTCAGCAAGCAAGGTAACTACCTTCATATTATGTAGTGGTGGTAATTCCAAGTTATCCCATTCATCATATTGACGCAGTCCCACTGATTACGTCGACGTCACCTTAATCACGTGAATGTAAATCGCAGCTAGAGACAGTTATGCAGTGATCCCATGGATCATATTTCATGCACTTTGATCTACCGCCGACAAAGAGGAACAAGGTCACTGACGTCCTACCTGGGCTCAGTACCAATGAGTTTCACCATCAGCGGCAATCCGAAACTGTTCGATCGCAGCAGGTCAGATTAGGAACGGAGATAGAACCGGGCAATAACATTATCGATAAGGTTAGGTTTAGCGGTAGGAGTGTTTTAGATAAGCGTGTGAGAGAAAGTATAGACATGGAACACTTCTAGAATCCGCTATATCTCCTGTAATCTACACATGGAACAATTTTGGAGTAAGCTACATCACCTGTAATCTAGACATGGAACAATTCTAGAATAAGCTATCTCACCTGTAAACTAGTGTGACAGATTTAGTCTTTTAAAACAAATCGTGTCTCAAGTATAGACAGTTCTTAGTTTTGCTAGAATTACGCCGCAATGGTAATTATATATTTTCTTTAACATAGCGAATATAATTAGAGGCGGACTTTCCACAGGACCTGACCACTCACGTCACCAAATACCGTGACAGTGCGCGGATTAATATAGACGCACCCAGAGAGGAGGACAGGAAACGACGCCATTTTGAAATACCTACTTACTTTCCGTGTCCAAACACCATGTCACACAGCATCCGTCCAGTATTCAGCAACTTGAACTGCCTTGTCGTTCGCCTCCATCATGTCGTTCATGTCACAGGTTTCAGGGAGGTTGAGGCAGATCAGCAGATGATCTTGGTCATGAACTGCGCCGCATTCACAGGTTTCGACATCTGAGTATCCCCATTTCTTCAAGTTCGCTCTGCATCTTGAGACAGCAGTTCGTAGTCTGTTCATTGCCTTCCACACAGCGTAGGGCAGGTGGTGTCCAGGCGCAGTCTCTTCCTTGCGCTCTATCCATGGATCCTGCATTGTTTCGCGCCATCTCTCGATGCGTAGACCTTCCGGGCTTGTCTGGATGGTCTCTGTCGATTTTAAAAAACTGTGTCTTGATTTAAGTCTTGTGGCTTGTTCCTGATGGCCAAACATTGGGTGTCTAGGGTCGTTTTCCTGTTTCCCTCGTTCGATTTCCACAGCTACACCTCTTCTTATATCAGGTGGTGCAATGCCAATTAAGGGATATATTTTGTTTGTGGGGGTGGGTTTAAGGCACCCCGACACTATCCTGCCCATCTCGTTCACTGCTGTATCAACTTGTTTGCATGGGCGTAGTTTTTCCAGACTGGGGCTGCATATTCCGCTGCGGAAAGGCACAGGGCAATGGCTGATGTGTATAAGACTGATGGCTGAGCACCCCATGTTGTACCAGTCAATTTTCGGATAATCTTGTTTCTCGCATGTACCTTACGCTTTGTCTCCTGACAGTGTGTCATATAGGATAATGTGCGATCCAACTTTACACCCAGGTATTTGGGAGCCGAGCAGTGTTCAAGATCCTGTCCTTGCCATCTGATCCGTAGTTCTCTGTTTGCCTCTCTGTTCTTGAGATGATAGGCGCATACCTGAGATTTTCTAGGGTTGGGTTTTAGGTGGTTTTCCTGATAGTACTCTGCGAGATCATTCAGCGAGCGTGTTAGTTTACATTCTACCTCCTCGAAGCCATTAGCCTGAGCAGCGACTGTTATGTCATCTTCGTATATAAATGTCCTTGTGTCTGTTTCCCTAGGTTGGTCATTGATATAGATGTTGTAAAGCATGGGAGCGAGAGCACTTCCTTGAGAAAGACCGTTGGTTTGATTTCGCCATCTGCTCTCTTTATTCTCCAAGGAAATGAGGACCGGCAGAAAAAAATATTCCGGGTGTTATAAAAACCGAGGCAAACCGGGAGCCAAAAGATTCAGAGAGAGACAGCCAGAGAGAGAGAAAACACAGGAAGAGTGAATGTCGCATCGACTGAGTTTCAAACTCAATTTACACAAGTAAGGTATTACTAATGTTATTTGTGTGTTAACGTAATTAAAATGTCGTCAGTCATCGTAGATTTCTCAGGTTAGATGAAAGAGAACAGGCCTCTACAAGCTTTAGACTGGCTAAGAGAAAATTTCACCTATTTTTTTCACCAGTGTTAGACACATGGTTGACCTGCACCCTTTTAACCCTTGGTCGATCTGCACCATTTTAACCCGGTGGTCGACCTGCACCATTTTAACCTGTGGCCAACCTTCACCGATTTAACACGTGGCCGCCCTCACCAGTTTTGTAGTCATCGCACAACCATCGTAGATTTCAGAACAGTAACCTTATCTTTCGACATCCACCAAGCAGATCGAGAGACGATGTTGAGAAACAGAGCCAAGGACTTGTACCTAGGTTTAAACCACGAATTAACCATATGTGTCAAATAACCAAAGATTCGAATCCACGTTACCTCAGGCCAAGTGCGGAAAGTAGACTGGTGACAACAGTTATCGGCTTAGCGGTAGTTACAGTTTGAAGTCATAGGTAACCATCAGATAGGAGCGTGTAGTAAGTTGTGTATGATAGATGTGTGGAAGAGAAGATGTAACTTGTAGAAATAGAGAATCTGTTTTGATTGTTTTGAAGTAGTGTCCTTAGTTTATTGAAGTGTTAGTTGATGTGATAGATTTAAGAGTACAAGAGGTGAGGATTCAGTGGTCTGGGAGAGCAGATCCCCGTCCTGTCTGCTACAGGAAACATAGAACACTTCTAGAATCGGTTATCTCACCTGTAATCCTAACATGGAACACTAGAATCAGCTATCTCACCTGTAATCTAGGCATGGGATAATATAATCAGCTATCTCACCTGTAATCAAAACATAGCACACCCTTGCAACAGGCAAAGTAGGACGGTGTTTTCTTGCTGATGTCAACATTACTCATGTATAAGGCAGTGGTATCATCCATGCAGCACGACACGAAGCTGGAAGCTTGTGGTATGTACTTCACCTATCCGTCAGACGATCAAGTTATCTGCTAGACTTCCTAAACCATCAAACACACGCACACACTCAGCCATTAACTCACACACACACACACACCCACACACACACACAATACTGTTATACACAGATTATTGTCTCCGTGTTTCTTATTTTCTACTCCCCTCTCCAACACTCTCCACTCCACCACTCTCAACTCCACCACTCTCAACTCCACCACTCTCCACTCCACCACTCCGAACTCCACCACTCTCCACTCCACCACTCCCCACTCCACCACTCTCAACTCCACCACTCCGAACTCCACCTTTCTCCACTCCACCACTCTCAACTCAACCACTCTCCACTCCACCACTCCTCACTCCACCACTCCCCACTCCACCACTCTCCACTCCACCACTCCGAACTCCACCACTCTCAACTCCACCACTCCGAACTCCACCACTCTCCACTCCACCACTCCCCACTCCACCACTCTCAACTCCACCACTCCCCACTCCACCACTCCCCACTCCACCACTCCCCACTCCACCACTCCTCACTCCACCACTCTCCACTCCACCACTCTCAACTCCACCACTCTCCACTCCTACAAACTACACTCTACCATTCCAGCACTTTCCACTCCCACATTCTCTCCTTACAGACTTTCAACTGTCACACTCACTCTCTGTCACACTCACTCTCTGTCACACTCACTCTCTGTCACACTCACTCTCTGTCACACTCACTCTCTGTCACACTCACTCTCTGTCACACTCACTCTTCCATACATGGACGACCAAAGCCTGCCGTTTTTCTTCCTCTGTGTCACACCTGGCCCACAAAACGATGATGACATTTTGCGTCTGTCACAACTGGCCCACACACCGATGGTGACATTCTGTCTCTGTCACACCTGGACCACACACCGCCGGTGACATTATGCCTCTGTCACACTTGGACCACACACCGACGGTGACATTCTACCTCTGTCCCACCTGGACCACACAAAGAAGGTGACATTCTACCTCTGTCACACATGGACCACACACCGACGGTGACATTCTACCTCTGTCACACCTGGACCACACACCGACGGTGACATTCTACCTCTGTCACACCTGGACCACACACTGACAGTGACATTCTGTCTCTGTCACACCTGGACCACACATTGACGGTGACATTCTGTCTCTGTCACACCTGGACCACACACTGACGGTGACATTCTGTCTCTGTCACACCTGGACCACACACTGACGGTGACATTATGTCTCTGTCACACCTGGACCACACACTGACGGTGACATTATGTCTCTGTCACACCTGGACCACACATTGACGGTGACATTCTGTCTCTGTCACACCTGGACCACACACTGACGGTGACATTCTGTCTCTGTCACACCTGGACCACACACCGACGGTGACATTCTGTCTCTGTCACACCTGGACCACACACTGACGGTGTCATTATGTCTCTGTCACACCTGGACCACACACTGAGAGTGACATTCTGTCTCTGTCACACCTGGACCACACACTGACGGTGACATTCTGTCTCTGTCACAACTGGACCACACACTGACGGTGACATTCTGTCTCTGTCATACCTGGACCACACACTGACAGTGACATTCTGTCTCTGTCACACCTGGACCACACACTGACGGTGACATTCTGTCTCTGTCACACCTGGACCACACACTGACGGTGACATTCTGTCTCTGTCACACCTGGAGTCCGTACCTCTTTGACCCAGTTTTTGTGTATGCCCCGGTACGTCCGAAGTACGACGTAGGAGTAGTCTCCCCTGGCCAGGTCGTGGTACCAAATCTCGTTACACACTGTAGAGTGATATCATCAGACAACCTGTGAGACTTTTCTGTAGGTGGTGTTGTTGTTGGTGGTGATGTTGTTGGCAGGGTTATGGTTGTTCTGTCTGTTGACGGTGTTGGTGGTGTTTTTGTTGGTGGTGGTGTTTTTGTTGGTGGTGGTGTTGTTGTTGTTTTTGGGGATGTTGTTGATGGTGGTTGTGTTGGTGTTGTTGTTGCTGGTGATGTTGTTGTTTGGGGTGGTATTTTTGTTGTTGCTGGTGATGTTGTTGGTATTGTTGCTGGTGGTGGTGGTGTTGGTGTTGGTAGTGTTGTTGTTGCTGGTGATGTTGATGTTCGTGGTGGTGTTGTTGTTGTTGTTGCTGGTGATGTTGTTGTTGTTGCTGGTGATGTTGTTGTTGGTGTTGGTGGTGTTGTTGATGTTCGTGGTGGTGTTGTTGTTGCTGGTGATGTTGTTGTTGTTGCTGGTGATGCTGTTGCTGTTGTTGTTGGTATAGTTACAGTTTGTACTGTTCTACGTGGTGTTGGGGGCAGTTGTGGTTTTGATGTTATTGTTGTGGATATTATTCCCCTCTACCCATATTGTTCTAGATATTATTCCCTTATATCCACATTGTTCTAGATATTATTCCCTTATATCCACATTGTTCTGGACATTATTCCCTTCTATCCATATTGTTGTGGATATTATTCCCTTATATCCATATTGTTGTGGATATTATTCCCTTCTATCCATATTGTTGTGGATATTATTCCCCTCTATCCATATTGTTGTGGATATTATTCCCTTCTATCCAAATTGTTGTGGATATTATTCCCCTCTATCCATATTGTTATGGATATTATTTCCGTCTATCTTTATTGTTGTGGATATTATTCCCCTCTTTCCATATTGCTGTGGATATTATTCCCTTCTTTACATATTGCTGCAGATATTATGTATCACGAACTGTACTGAGGAAGGGGTGGCTATAACTCCTGGATGTAGTGCAACACTGGACTTTCCGTTAGGCTTTCCACTAAGAGACCATAGTGTCGACCCCTCTCTCCTAACACAGCTTCGGTAAACTTGCCACTGCAACTAACAACAAGGATGTCCCGTCAGTTAGAGCAACAATCAGCACAAGAACATCGCCCAGAACGAGGGGGATTGCTGATATTAGGATTGTCAAACTAAAACTTAATCACCTTATACAAATATCTTGTTGGGTGATGTATGGTAAGCACCATGGACAGCTAGGAAGGAGCTCATGCAGCCATGACGTGTACAGGCATACATTCAGAACAATAATGCGTTTGTTGGTTCAGACATGAGAAAAGAGGAAGCAGAAGAAGAGGAAGGAGAAGAGAGACGACATGCCAACACAGAGACGACATGCCAACACAGAGACGACATGCCAACACAGAGACGACATGCCAACACATAGAGAGAGACGACATGCCAACACAGAGACGACATGCCAACACAGAGAGAGAGACGACATGCCAACACAGGGTTGACATGCCAACACAGAGACGACATGCCAACACAGAGACGACATGCCAACACAGAGAGAGAGACGACATGCCAACACAGAGACGACATGCCAACACAGAGACGACATGCCAACACAGAGACGACGTGCCAACACAGAGAGAGAGACGACATGCCAACACAGGGTTGACATGCCAACACAGAGACGACATGCCAACACAGAGACGACATGCCAACACAGAGAGAGAGACGACATGCCAACACAGAGACGACATGCCAACACAGAGACGACATGCCAACACAGAGACGACGTGCCAACACAGAGAGAGAGACGACATGCCAACACAGAGACGACATGCCAACACAGAGAGAGAGACGACATGCCAACACAGAGAGAGAGACGACATGCCAACACAGAGACGACGTGCCAACACAGAGAGAGAGACGACATGCCAACACAGAGACGACATGCCAACACAGAGAGAGAGACGACATGCCAACACAGAGACGACATGCCAACACAGAGAGAGAGACGACATGCCAACACAGGGTTGACATGCCAACACAGAGACGACATGCCAACACAGAGACGACATGCCAACACAGAGAGAGAGACGACATGCCAACACAGAGAGAGAGACGACATGCCAACACAGGGTTGACATGCCAACACAGAGACGACATGCCAACACAGGGTTGACATGCCAACACAGAGACGACATGCCAACACAGGGTTGACATGCCAACACAGAGACGAGCTAATCAGCAGCAAATGTCCTCTTGTAATTGAATGTTGCAGTGGCCATCATCTTGTTGGTGTGGATAGAGCTGAAGAAGACTACAAGAAAGGAAATAGGTTGGCGCTAGGAAGCAGGGGCATCAACTCTTATTGAGCCGGGGTTATCTTGTGTTCAAATAAATTTAAACACCCCCCCCCCCCCCCGCTCTAGCAATGTATGATACATGTGAGATAATGGTAGATGAAGAGAATAAAGCAGAGATAGGCGTCGCATTAAGTGGAAGAAAACAGTTTGAGAACGATAAACAGAAGACCATATTAAGGCGACCAAAGAATAAAACAGAAACATTTCCGAGAACTATCATGCAAGCTGGTATGCGGAGTTGTTTCTTCTTCACTCTCATCTGATACAGTTTTAAGGATCTCTGTGATAGGAGACCTCAACTTACTTATACACTAGGTAGGTCAACTACACCAAGAATGGAGACCTCAACTAACTTGCAACAGGACACTTGATCAAGTCTTCAAACCCGTTTCTCTGAGGAATACGCACCAGTGACGCACACAATAAACTGGCCTGACGTCATCAAGAGGTGTCCAGATCGCCCATACCTTGAGAGATAATCCTAAGAGCATCCATGTACGAATGGCGAGACACTCATTTGTATGTGCTCAATGGCATGTCTGAAATAAGAGGCCAGGAAACGTACCTTCTCTGATCCTGACACCAAACATGGGCGCCATCTGAGAGAGATCAAACTCCAGGATAGTCACAGCCCCCGCCGTATCGCCCCACATCAGTACTGCCACATGTTCGATCTCTAGCCCTGCCCAGTAATTCATGCATGTCACACATTGTGGTAGTCGTTTCACCCAGTACCTAGCGGGGAGTCAGGGCACAGCTGTGATATTCATCAGTGCTAGAATAATATCTGAATGAATATGTCTGTCTGTGTGTGTGTGTCTGTGTGTCAGTTTGCGTATGGGTGTGTCTAAGTATGTGTGGTTCTGTGTGTTTGGGTGGATGTATGAGTGCCTATGTGTATGTATGGTGGAACAGAGTTACAAGGGTCAAACGAGCCAGCGTCAGGGACGCTCTGACAACACCGTTCGTGGTACCCACACATAACTTTATAACCGTGTCCAAGAGATGGAGTTCATAGAACAGTCATTGTTCAAACTTCTTCAACAATGCTCGTTTAAGACTATAACGCCATAATGCATACTTGCCCACGGTTTCTACTGAAAACTCCACGACCTTTTAGGTCACATAGAAAGTTCAAAACAAGGTATCCTTGCTTTAGCGGTACGATAGTTCAGGGAAGGTTGAAGCGCAGGAACTGAAGAAATACAGAAGTCATTGACCAAAGCGGGGAGAATAAGATATAAATTAAGAGACCAGGGAAGACAGAGGATAGATCACTCAGCAGAAGACTACCGTGCAGTTGGTAGGAGAGATGGCAGAGCAGAAGACTACAGAGCAGGTTGCTAGGATAGACCACAGAACATAGCCAACGAGTAACTAGAATAGAGAGATAGAAGTCACCGAAGCAGACTAGCACAGAGAGGAAACCAGAGACCAGGCTCTGGTAAGCATTTGACTGCCTGTGTTGTCCTGGCTGAGTCGACTCTGACATCTGTCACACGTGACGTGGACTGCATAGTCCCTAACTTGCATTCGTCTGCAGACTCGTTGGTTCAACACGAAGCTATCGTCCCGGACACCACGTCGTAACACATGTGTAACCCATGGCCTTAAAACTATAGCAACAGGACTACTGCCGGCTGTCGTCGATACGAGAACCCATGTTTTCAAGAGCGTTATCCCCGAGTTGGAGAACGACCACACTGCAAGAACTACTGCAGTCATAGAGTTCCTGACTTGACACAGAGGAAGAAGAACCAGACGATCTAATCGCTGTAATCATCTTGCTGGCCTTAAGACAAGACAAGCGACTCAGAAGACATGTACTTAGCTGAAACTGAAAGGAGCAACAATAGTCCAACGGACTAGCGAGGACAAAACGTTAGGACAGAGAACAGTTAGCTACATAGGTTTGTATCAACTTAAAGTGATATAGATCTGTGAATGGAATATTAGCTAGAATTGATCACGTGAAAGAACCTAAGGTTAATTGAGTGTTTTAGCCCGGTTTTGCAAGGGCGGCCCTGAGGAGGTCTCCAGGGTGAGGACGCTTCTTTCCGTAACTCGCCCCCACAGCCTGTCAGAGCGTCTCATTGGACTGAAATAAATGTCCTTTTCGTAAATTAGACCAACCAGCTTTCTTCCGGCCAAGTTATTTTCCCTTTCAAATCAAAGGCATTGGACGAAGACAAAAAAAAGTGCCTCCAGACTCCACTTTTCTTTTCGCCCTCACCCCACTCCCCCCACTGTAGCTATATCAATCGGAGGTACGGTTCCCAAGTACTCACCGAAAGCTTTTGCACGAGCAAACCACCTCAATTCCTGGCCAATATTATGTGACACTGTTTCTTTCAGATATGTATTACATACAGTGTCAGTGTCAGGTATGTGTGTAATGCCATGGCCGCAGCATGGGGGGGGGGGGGGGGGGAGGGGGAAAGAAAAACTTACAACTTGACAACCGAGGGCTAACGGCTGCTCAGACAATTGAATCATATTTTAAATGCAGAGGAGAGATGGGTTAGTCAGCGTTCAAAACATTTACAGAGTCTAACAAAACAGGCTAGGTATTAATTGTATTCTCATAGGTCAGGGCGATACATTAAAACAAGTTACCACGTGCAGATGTTGATAGGGAAAGTCCATCGGGAGAGATGAGGGAACGAATGAATGTAGCGCTAAGATTAAGTGAGATTGTAGGGGTGACTAGAAAGGTTGTAGGGGTTCCAGAACAGTAAAACGACAGATTTAACAGCGATACAGACCGGGCGGTAACACGAGCTACTGTCTAGTCGGGATGGGGGTGGGGGGGGGGGGGGGGGGGGGGGTCAAAAGTGCCATTTGGCCGGTGGTCACGTGGAATTGTGAGGAGCATGAGGGGGTCGATAAAGTCCGAGAAACGAAGCAGAGCAACCAAAGCTGGTCGGGAGGATTCTCAATGTGTTTCATACGCAGGATATTGTCTGATCACATAGACAGTAAACTGACTTAGGCGACTGAGACGCGTCTCGTACTTTAACCGACTGGAAAGGACAACAAACTGGTCGGATTAAGTTGGAGTCAAAACGTAACTGTAGATTCCACAGTCACTGAGCACTGGAGCCTGCTGGAAATAACAGTGAATAAAACAGAGGTCCAACCCTGCAGTCAGAGTCAGTAAGGTATATCAAGGTAAGGTAAGGTCAGTAAGGTAAACACCTGGGATCATATCGCCTAGTCTGGGTCAGAACCTATGACCTTGGATCATATCCTCTAAGTCCGGGTCAGAACGTATGACCTTGGATCATATCCCCAAGTCCGGATAAGAACATATGACCTTGGATCATATACCCTAGTCCGGGTCAGAACGTATGACCTTGGATCATATCCTCTAAGTCTAGGTCAGAACGTATGACCTTGGATCATATCCCCCAGTCCAGGTCAGAACGTATGACCTTGGATCATATCCCCCATTCTAGGTCAGAACGTATGACCTATAGACTACACAGGGAGAACGCTCCCAAAGCTTGTATGGGAAACCGTTCATTCCGCAGCGGAGACCAGACGGACGGAATCTGCAGACTGTAAGAGGCCAGATACGTCATCAGAAATTATTTTTATTATTATTATTATTATTATAAACTGACTTTTTGGTCCAGCCCTGTTGTGTGTAGTCGTAGAATGAGATGTCTCGTGTAGTGGTGGCAACAGCGATGAAGTTGTTGTGGTACATGGCCACCATATGGGTGTACCAGGACCCCTCCCTCCTGTCACGGGAAGTCAGATTGGCGTAACCCTTGTTTCTCATCCTGCTGGACCAGACCGACATGAGACCTTCCCGACTCAGAACCAGATATTTTCCTGTAACACGTAGGTTGATATTGTCAGTACACTACAGACGTCATAATAATTGGGCACGGAGAGACAAAGAGATAAAGGACAGGAGACAAGGACAGGAGACAAGGGACAGGAGACAAGGGACAGGAGACAAGGGCAGGAGACAAGGACAGGAGACAAGGGCAGGAGACAAGGACAGGAGACAAGGGACAGGAGACAAGGACAGGAGACAAGGACAGGAGACAGGGACAGGAGACAAGGGCAGGAGACAAGGACAGGAGACAAGGGACAGGAGACAAGGACAGGAGACAGGAGACAAGGGAGGGGAGACAAGGACGGGAGACAAGGGACATGAGACAAGGACGGGAGACAGGAGACAAGGGAGGGGAGACAAGGACGGGAGACAAAGGACAGGAGACCAGGGACATGACACAAGGACAGGAGACAAGGACAGGAGACAAGGGACAGGAGACAAGGGACAGGAGACAAGGACAGGAGACAAGGGACATGAGACAAGGACGGGAGACAGGAGACAAGGGAGGGGAGACAAGGACGGGAGACAAAGGACAGGAGACCAGGGACATGACACAAGGACAGGAGACAAGGACAGGAGACAAGGGACAGGAGACAAGGGACATGAGACAAGGGACATGACACAAGGATAGGAGACAAGGGACAGGAGACAAGAGATAGGAGACAATGGACAGGAGACAAGGGACATGACACAAGCACAGGAGACAAGGACAGGAAAAAGGAGACAAGGGACTGGAGACAAGGGACATGACACAAGGACAGGAGACAAGGACGGGAAAAAGGAGACAAGGGACAGGAGACAAGGAACAGGAGACAAGGGACAGGAAACAGGAGAAAAGGAACAGGAGACAAGGGACAGGAAACAGGAGACAAGGGACAGGAGACAAGGGTTAGGAGAAACGGGACAGGAGACAAGGACAGGAGACAGGAGACAAGGGACAGGACACAAGGGACAGGAAACAGGAGACAAGGGACAGGAGACAAGGAACAGGAGACAAGGGACAGGAAACAGGAAACAAGGGACAGGAGACAAGGGTTAGGAGACAAGGGACAGGAGACAAGGGTTAGGAGACAAGGGACAGGAGACAAGGGACAGGAGACAAGGGTTAGGAGACAAGGGACAGGAGACAAGGGACAGGAGACAAGGGTTAGGAGACAAGGGACAGGAGACAATGACAGGAGACAAGGGACAGGAGACAAGGGACAGGAGACAAGGGACAGGAGACAAGGACAGGAGATAAGGACAGGAGACAAGGACAAGAGACAGGAGACAAGAGACAGGAGACAAGGACAGGAGACAAGGGACAGGAGACAAGGTACAAGCGACATGGGACAGGAGACAAGGTACAAGCGACATGGGACAGGAGACAAGGTACAAGCGACATGGGACAGGAGACAAGGGACAAGCGACATGAGACAAGGGACAGGCGAAAAGGGACAGGAGACAAGGGACAAGCGACAAGGGACAGGAGACAAGGGACAAGCGACATGAGACAAGGGACAGGCGACAAGGGACAGGCGACATGGGACAGTAGACAAGCGACATGGGATATCAGACAAGTGACAAGCGACATGGGACAGAAGACGAGAAGGAACAAGTTAAAACGGAAAACATTCACAAGCAAATACAAGAAACACACTCGATAATATTTGTGGTAGAGCCAAGTGTAACAGATCCCAGCTGTAGAGAATGTTTCAGGAAATGATTTTAGACATGTTTTATTAAAGTTAGAGAATGTTGGATTAGAGCATTGATAGTCAGTAGCCATTCATTGTTTCTTAAAGAATTAAAACAACAAAGCTGGTTAGTACAGATGCACTCAAATCTGGACATCGAAATGCTAGAACGCATAGAGCTGGTTTCCAAGCCGTGCAGATGTTAAATTACGTTGTCCTGTGTGACACCAAGAAGCCTGTTACGGTGTGATCAGTTGTGACGACTGAAAGTTGGCAGAGAGAAGCTAGGAGAACATGACCGTCTTGATGACGGTGAAGAGAAAGCATATATATTTTTGGAGCTCAAAGAGAGAGAGAG
This sequence comes from Ariolimax columbianus, assembly GCA_036924085.1. Classification (NCBI taxonomy): domain Eukaryota; kingdom Metazoa; phylum Mollusca; class Gastropoda; order Stylommatophora; family Arionidae; genus Ariolimax; species Ariolimax columbianus. Next base: position 117,381,639 of record JAVGWX010000006.1, on the reverse strand, counting down.
AGAGAGAGAGAGAGAGAGAGAGAGAGAGAGAGGTTTTGACAGACAATCTTTCACCACCAGAGTTCAGCAGCATATCAAGACGAGGTAAATAGTAATGAAATTGATGTTTCGCATAGCAAGTGTTAGAAACAGATACTGTAGTGCGACACGATAAACACGCAGGATATAGTCATCTTAGATACTATTATTCGCATCGCTGCTGAGAATCAGCGTCTAACAGAAGTAACTCGAGAATCAGCGTCTAACTATAGAGCTATTTGACTAGCACAGCGATCGAACGCTTCAACTATCAATACAAGCCCCAGATGACGAGAATAACAGGACCCCAAACGAAATCACCTGGGCTGCAGAACAAACACGAATATTCAATCCTGTGGCAATCCACATAACGGTTCGTCTATCAAGTACGGTTCGTCTATCAAGTTTCTTTGACTATAGTTTAGTTCATAATTTATTACAGCCAGCCACGTTTTGTTTTGGGTGAAGATTGGGAAGTCAGTTGTGAACGTGTAGAAATAAAGTGTCATATGATAGCATGTAGGAAAGTAGGTTAGACCACGTGGGTGGAAAGTGAGGAAATAAAGTAGAAGGAAGGGGTTCCATAAAGAGACCCATAAGCTCCAGAGCTACTTAAGGTTCAGGTGGGGGGGGGGGGGGGAAATAGAATAAGGAAGTGAGAGGGTGCGGCAGGGCTCTGTAGAAGTAGGATAGTAGATTTGACAGAGAGAATAGTCACCATAGAATGACATGCCAGATGGCACTGGTAGGTTCCTCAAGGAAGCCAGACATGAGAAGTCTGTTATGTGCGAAATATGGTCAGTCGAGGATGTGGGGACGGTAGGAGACAAAGTCGGTGGGGACGGTAGGAGACAAAGTCGGTGTGGACGGTAGGAGACAAAGGCGGTGTGGACGGTAGGAGACAAAGTCGGTGGGGACGGTAGGAGACAAAGTCGGTGGGGACGGTAGGAGACAAAGTCGGTGTGGACGGTAGGAGACAAAGTCGGTGGGGACGGTAGCAGACAAAGTCGGTGGGGACGGTAGGAGACAAAGTCGGTGGGGACGGTAGGAGACAAAGTCGGTGGGGACGGTAGGAGACAAAGGCGGTGGGGACGGTAGGAGACAAAGTCGGTGGGGACGGTAGGAGACAAAGTCGGTGGGGACGGTAGGAGACAAAGTCGGTGGGGACGGTAGGAGACAAAGGCAGTGGGGACGGTAGGAGACAAAGGCGGTGGGGACGGTAGGAGACAAAGTCGGTGGGGACGGTAGGAGACAAAGTCGGTGGGGACGGTAGGAGACAAAGGCGGTGGGGACGGTAGGAGACAAAGTCGGTGGGGACGGTAGGAGACAAAGTCGGTGGGGACGGTAGGAGACAAAGTCGGTGGGGACGGTAGGAGACATGGTCGGTGGGGACGGTAGGAGACAAAGTCGGTGGGGACGGTAGGAGACAAAGGCGGTGGGGACGGTAGCAGACAAAGGCGGTGGGGACGGTAGGAGACAAAAGCGGATCATTTGTCAGACGTAGTGGAGGATGGGATAGTCAGCGAGATCGTCACTAAAAGAGAAGAAATAGGAAAAAATAGAAGTTACTTTAGGTGGTGAAATTTGAAGAGGAGCAGGGGCGGAGTTATCGGAGACCGGCAACAGAAGATGCCTGAAAGCATTTAAGAGGAATAAGCGGAGGGAGAAGGCTTAAGGAGAGACTGAAATAAGAGGCACAGGAAAACGAGACCTGGTCTGATACAAAGACGAGCTCGTGGCCTAGCATCGGGTCGGAGTTCCTAGACAGTGGAACCGACTACGAGATGACTAGGAGAGTTAAGGAAAAAGGAAGGAAAATACCCTCTAGAAAGTCGATAGTGAGTGACAAAGAGAGATGGCCTCAATACAAAGTAATAAGCGAGAAGAGGAGGACTGGACCTAAAAGAGTAGGATCACAAGCCGTAGTGCAGCTCGCAAGTGGTCAGAGTGATGAGGTAGCGATAGCAGGCACCGTGCTTGAGGAAAAACCACTTAGGCAGGTAGCAGTAGTTGCAGAGGTTGAGAAGAAACCCCCACAACAAGCAGGCAGACACTGGTGATAGTGGGCTTCCAGAATTACAGTTATGAGGAAAGACTCAGAAAAACCGGCTTACAGTGTCTAGAAAAGAGAAGACTTCGATGTGAATCATCTTATAAGATGATCAGAGGAATGGATAAATTAGACTATAACATTTTAAAAAAATACAACCACCCACAAGTTGACTAAAGAAAGGTCCAGATTCGATTTTATGAAATATTTTTCTAGTCACAGAGTGGTGTCTGCTTGGAATGCATTGCCACGGGAGGTAGAGGAGGCAGGGACAGTTAATGCATTTAAAAATAAAACTGGATGAGCATAGCTTTTAGAGCAAGGTATTGTAAACGAAACTAGTTGTATACAGACTGCACATACTTCTAAACCAGTATAACGACGTTTAGTTAAGTTAAGTGTGTCGTTCAAACCTCGTAAAGGACAGGTGGGTTTTCCCCATCTCTGTCAGCATATCGTGTCTGGATTTGGACGGTGGGGAGATAACGTAACACCCCTCGCCAGCCGTAATGACGCGCGGAACTCTAGGAATGTCTTGACACCGAGTCGAGTAGAGTCTCGAGTAGAGTCGAGATTACGTCGAATTGTATATCTATTACATTGAGTCCAGAAGGGAGGCGGGTGGGGAGGGGGGGGGGGAATCCCTTGAGTTTGTCTGACCAGGAAATCGTTACGGTCAGTGAAGAGCATATGATGTCAAACTCACGGACAACTCCAGATCTTTGATGTGGACAGACGTAGCGGTAAACGCTAAGTAACATTTCTAGATTAGCGGTGATAAAATAGGTTAGGCTGTTAGCATTGGCTAAGACATAATCCGTTTGTGGCCTGTTCACTATTTGACCAGACAATTTGGTAGGATTCGAACTTTGACAGTTGGCACGGTTGTAAGGATGCTACATATAAGAACATGTAAGGGCATGTAAGGCCATGTAAGGGCGTGTAAGGGCATGTAAGGGCATGTGATAACAATAATACAATGTAAGGACATGTGATAACAATACGATCATGTAATGTGTATGTCTAAGAGAATAGTGGGGCTCACAATACTTAGTAACCATTTTTGTGTGTAATTTAAATTCTTGTTTTTATATTGTTGAATGTTTATATTGTTGAATGGTTATATTGTTGAATGGTTATATTGTTGAATGGTTATACTGTTGAATGCTTATATTGTTGAATGGTTATATTGTTAAATGCTAATATTGATGAATGGTTATATTGTTGAATGGGTATATTGTTGAATGGATATATTGTTGAAGGCTTATATTGTTGAATGGTTATATTGTTGAATGGTTATATTGTTGAATGGTTATATTGTTGAATGGTTATATTGATGAATGCTTGTATTGTTGAATGCTTGTATTTTTGAATGGTTATATTGTTAAATGGCTATATTGATGAATGCTTGTATTGTTGAATGCTTGTATTTTTGAATGGTTATATTGTTGAATGGTTATATTGATGAATGCTTGTATTGTTGAATGCTTGTATTTTTGAATGGTTAATTCTCGAATGTTGAGGGTGAGATCAAGATGCTGAGCAGCGCATGAGCTGCAGTGGTCAGCGACCCATAGCTGACTGCTAGCGTCAGGACTAGCGAACCATAGCTGTCAAGACCCTTCTACACCTCCACGCGGTGATCCTGGATAACAAACTGCAACAGGGCAGACTGGCTAAGGAGAAGGATCGAAGAGAGAATGCTAACCCGATACTCAAAAAATGCTTGCTGAAGTCGGATGTGTTGGACCGAAAGTTGCAAATATCGCAGCCGTGCTGTAAACTACGATACAACGCATTCCGTTCTCTGGACTACATTCTGCTACTTAAGCCCTTTCAGGGTTTGGTAGCGGGAGATTGTGAACGAACGAACGAAGAAGAAGAAGAAGAAGAAGAAGAAGAAGAAGAAGAAGAAGAAGAAGAAGAAGAAGAAGAAGAAGATGAAGAATGTTGAGGGTTACCAATACTTAAATACATTGTTATGTTGGACGAGTAACCAATGGTTGAGGACTTGGGTAGTCCTTGGTAGAGAACGGTTTATAGGACAGATAGAAGGTGAGCTAATTCGCTCAACTGACGGAGGTTGTGTAGTGCAGCAACTGGTCAAAGAAGAAATGTCTTGGGGATTTGACTGAACCAAAAACTTGGAAGTGACGCACGTATTTTCGTGTCCTAGGTATAAATCAGTATTGCAGAAATGTTTGCCAAAATAGACATACCTATACAAAAAAGTCAGTTGATTTGCTCAGGTAACAGAGGTTACTGATTGTAGGAACCAAGCAAAGGCGATTAAGAAGTGCCTTCATCAAATAATTGGGAGAAATGATGAAGTGTGACTGGTTCAGAAAAATTAACCAGGCAGGGAATTCAGTGGGTAATATTCGGATAGGCATGCTTTTCTTATAATGTGCAGGGTAACGAGTTATACACGGGGTGAATACTGTCAGGTCCACAGAATATGTCCACTGCTACACTGAGTACATGTCGTAAAATGCGACTAAAGTGACGACATTGGTTTACGATTCGTTATAGTCCCCCAGAGTTATGTCCCTGGACAGAGTGATAGGCATGGCATGGCAAACCACTGGACGGAGAAGCATGTTGTAAGAGACGATTGTCATTCGAGGAATATCATAGCAGTAAGCCATGGTGGGTTCCCGAGAAGATCGGATGGTTGTGTAGATTAATAGTAGAACCGTTACCTTTATGCTGATGTGTTTTCTCACCTGGAGCAGAACAGTTGTGTGTTGTGTTTTTCTTTTAGTATGTTTTATATTGTTTAATATTATGCAGGTATTATCATATGCTGGAGTATGAGACTTTTGTAAGTTATGTATTGTGGGAGAGGAGCCGATCATTAGGGACCTGAGAAGGGATTTGCCTCAGGGTTGGTACAGTTCATGGGACGAGAGGATACCTCCTGGGACTATAAGACTAGGGACACCTGAGAAGGGATTTGCCTCAGGGTTGGTACAGTTCATGGGACGAGAGGATACCTCCTGGGACTATAAGACTAGGGACACCTGAGAAGGGATTTGCCTCAGAGTTGGTACAGTTCATGGGACGGAAGAATACCTCATGGGACTTGACGATTAGGGAAACCACCAGAGAGAGGGTTTGCATCCTAGTTACTAAACTTAACAGTTGATAGTCTATCGATATGAGCCGAGAAGATGTGTAATGCCACATGTGGAGATTGCGGTGATATTGAAGGGACGTTTGCCTTATATTAGATATGTTAAGACAGCTGTTGGTACAGCGAATGGGAAGGGAGACAGTATTAAGAGTGTTCAGATTGATAGACCAAGTAGAGATTCAGTTTTGTTATTGATGTTATGTATAACAATGTTTTTGTTCTAACTATTTATTCTTGCATTTGGAAAGAAAGTATCGTAAGATCTCAGTCAGAGTGAGTGAAACAGAAGGAGTGGTGTACATTTTGTTGTTTTGTGGTTGGGGTAGGTGTTGTAACAGATCTTAGGTGTCTAGATTTATTAGGGTTATGATTTTAGAGATGTTTTATTGAAGTTAGGATGGAAGTAGAGCATTGATAGTAAATATCCATTCATTGTTTCTTACAGAATTAAAACTAACAAAGCTAGTCAGTACAGATGTACTCAAATCTGAGCATCGGAATGCTTGGAATGCACAACGTTGGTTTCCAAGCCACGCAGATGTTAACTTACGTTTTTGTTTGATTAACACCCTAGAAGCCTGTTACGGCGTGATCAGTAGTGACGATTGAAACCGGAAATACTATTAACTAGTTTTTCTGAAATCTCTGGGAGAAAAAAACCTAGGTACGAAATCTGGAAAAAGCAGCGAAATATAGATATCCAGGAGAGACAAAAGGAGAGATTAATTCGGCAGCGAGATAGTGAGACATGGGGAGAGATTCACCCGGGTGCAAGCCGTGCGAAGAACAAGTCGACATAAGTCGGCAGGGAGCGAAGAACAAGTCGACATCAGTCGGCAGCGAGCAACTAGGAGAACAGGACCATCTTGATAACGATGAAGAGAAAGCAGATTTTTGGAGCCCAGAGAGAAAGAGATAGAGCGAGAGAGAAAGAGAGGTTTTCACAGATAATCTTCCACAACGAGTGAAGATGTTCAGCAGCATTTCAAGGAGAGGTAACAAGTGATGGAGTTGATGTTTCGCCCAGCAAGTGTTAGAACCAGATTTAGTTAGTGCCACACGATGAATACAGGAGGTATAACAATAGCATCGTTCTCGATGAGGACCGCCGACATCATCCTTGTCACAGATTCCCCTGTTGGGTGTGGGTACGCATGTGGCTGAACAGGCCAATGCGGGCACGAAAACATCTGCTATATATCGGGCACACGAGGTTTGTAGAAGGTGATGGTGTTCCCGCTGTTCGGGATTTCCGGGTCTCGCGTCTGCTCTGGGCTTTCACAACACGGTCGTCTTTGACGGTAGCTACACCCGATTTGATCGCACTTCTCCAGTCAGATCTGTTTTGCGCAAGACATTCCCAGGTGTCGATGTCTATCTGGCAACTTTTCAGTAAGTCCTTCAGACCGTCTTTAAAACGTTTCTTTCTTTGCCCTCTCTTGCGCCATCCCTCTCTCAGGTCGCCGTAGAGAAGCTTCTTTGGGAGCCGCTCGTCTGACATACGGACGAGGTGTCCGGCTCATCCTAGTCGTGCTTTTTTCTAGCAGTTCATGGATGCTGGGCATGTTAGCCCTCGAGAGAACCTCGATGTCAGTGACACGATCCTGCCATCGGATGTGGAATATTCGCCTCAGGCAACCTGTGTGGAAGTGGTTTAACCTCCATGCATGTCCAGAGTATACAGTCCAGCTTTCTCAAGCGTATAGTAGGGTTGGAATGATGGTTGCACGGTAGACTTTGAGTTTGGTTTTGACGCTGATGCCACGACGTGCCCAGACCATCGAGCGCATTCTACCAAAGGCTGTGCTGGCCTTTGCTATTCTGCTTGCCACCTCATCGTCTAGGCTGACAGATCTCGACAGCTTGCTGCCCAGATATGTGAATTTGTCTACGACATTTAGCGTCTGCCCGATGACTGTAGTCTCTGGTTTTGTGTACGGCATGCCTGGTGCTGGTTGGTACATGACCTCTGTTTTTTTTGCATTTATAGTCAGGCCTAAATTTTCGCATACAGCAGAGAACCGGTCCATTCCAACCTGCATGTTCAGTTCTGAATTGCTCATTAGAGCGCAGTCGTCAGCAAATACAAGTTCCCTGATTCTGTCGCCAGCCACTTTGGTTTTGGCCTTCATTCTTCTGGGATTGAGTAACTTGCCATCTGTGCGGTACTTTATGGGTATTCCAAGCCCCAGTGATCTGAAGGCGTCTGTCATCGTGGCCGCGAACATCATGCTGAACAAAGTCGGGGCGAGTACACATCCTTGTTTTACTCCGTTTGATACTAGACACGTTTTAGAGATTGCTGTCCAGTACACGAGCACACATGCCTTCGTGTAGCTATTTCACCATGGTTATAAACTTGTTGGGGCAGCCAAACTTAGACATTATCATCCACAGCCCTCCTCTGTTAACTGTATCAAATGCCTTTGTTAAATCAATAAATGTGGCGTACAAGGCCTGATTTTGTTCTCGGCCCTTCTCTTGTACTTGGCGAGCGGCAAAAATCATGTCCACTGTTCCTCTTCCGGCTCTGAATCCACATTGGCTTTCTGGGAGGTGATGGCTTTGTTCAAGGTGTTTGTTGAGCCTGTTTAGCAGTAACCGCGCTAGAATCTTGCCTGCTACGGAGAGTAGCGATATTCCACGATGATTGTCGCATTCCTGACGGTTGCCTTTTCTTTTGTACAGGTGAAAGATTGAGGCGTCATTTAGCTCCTGCAGAATTTTTCCTTCAGCCCACAAGTGACAGAAGAGTTCAGTGATCCTTCTGGTGAGGGATAGGCCAGCTGTCTTATATACCTCTGATGGTATTGCATCAGCTCCTGGATCTTTTCCTATATATAGTGAACTGATTACCCTGTCGACTTACTCCTCAGTGATGACTTCATCCAACGTCAGGTTCAGTTCCACCTGCGGCATTCGCCGGATGGCCTCCTCATTTATGGACGATGGGTGGTTTAGTATTTTGCAGAAGTGGTCTGCTCATCTGTCTAGAATCTGAACCTTATCTGTTAGCCGTGCTCCATTCGCACTGCAAACTGGAGTTTTACTAGAGGGCTGCGGGCCGTAGAGATCATTCAGTGTCTCGTGAAACAGGAGGTAGACATTTTAGATACTACTATTCGAATCGCTGCTGAGAATCCAGCGTCTATCAGAAGTATCTCAAAAATCAGCGTCTAACTAGAGATATATTTGACGAGCACAGCGATCCAGCGCTTCAACGATCACTACAAGCCACCGTCGACGAGAAGAACAGGGCCACGGACGAACCACCTGGGTTGTAGAACAACACGAATCTTCCATTCTGTGGCAATCCACCCAACAGTTCGTCTATCGTTACAGTTCGTCTATCGTTACAGTTCGTCTATCGTTACAGTTCGTCTATCGTTACAGTTCGTCTATCGTTATAGTTCGTCTATCGTTACAGTTCGTCTATCGTTATAGTTCGTCTATCAAGTAACGGTTCATCTTTCAAGTTGTACTTTGTAATAAAGTTTCTTTTAGTTTAGTTTAGTTCATAATTTCTTACAGCCAGACAGGTTTTGTTTTGAGTGAAGATTGGGGAGTCAGTTGTGAACGTGTAGAAATAATGTTTCATTGTTGTGTTTTTTTCTTCATCAATTAGTGTCATAGTTCATGTGTTTGAAGTGAGAATATAGTTAGTACAGACTCCTCGCACCACCTGCTACCGTAGGCCAGCCAGCTAGAGTTGCTACACAAGCTAGAAACGCATGTAGTTATTATAAGACGATCAGTGGTACACCTACCGATTCCCCAGTCGATGTGTTTTGTGTTGACATCAACGGTTGGCATGAATACAATCTTAGTGATGGTATCTTTGTGTTGATGTTTGATTGTAATGACGTCAGGTGCAAAGGGCATCTCGTCCATCGTTCCCCTCATCTGCAGACGCTTGCTGTGTTCCTGAAACATGTTCATCATAAGATTGGTACGAGCTGAAGTATGAGAGCTGGCACGAGAACTGACACGAGCTGAAGTATGAGAGCTGGCACGAGAACTGACACGAGCTGAAGTATGAGAACTGGTACGAGAACTGACACGAGAACTGGTACAAGAACTGGTACAAGAACTGGTACAAGAACTGGTACACGAACTGGTACAAGAACTGGTACGAGAACTGACACGAGAACTAGTACGAGAACTAGTACGAGAACTGGTACGAGAACTGGTACGACAACTGGTACGAGAACTGACACGAGAACTAGTACGAGAACTGGTACAAGAACTGGTACAAGAACTGGTACGAGAACTGACACGAGAACTAGTACGAGAGCTGGTACAAGAACTGGTACAAGAACTGGTACAAGAACTGGTACGAGAGCTGGTACAAGAACTGGTACAAGAACTGGTACAAGAACTGGTACAAGAACTGGTACGAGAGCTGGTACAAGAACTGGTACAAGAACTGGTACAAGAACTGGTACAAGAACTGGTACAAGAACTGGTACGAGAACTGGTATAAGAACTGGTACAAGAACTGGTACGAGAGCTGGTACAAGAACTGGTACGAGAGCTGGTACAAGAACTGGTACGAGAACTGGTACAAGAACTGGTACAAGAACTGGTACGAGAACTGGTACAAGAACTGGTACAAGAACTGGTACGAGAACTGACATGAGAACTTGTACGAGAACTGGTGCGAGAGCTGGTACAATAATTGGCATGAGCATTAGCACGTTGTACCAACCTCGATAGCGAAGTTAATGAAGTCATTCCAGGTAACTTGACCCTCATCACAAGGGTCCATCTTCATGAAGGTAGTCTCGATGTAGTTGACGCTGGTTCCCTTGGTCACCAATGGCATGAGGGCCTCAGCAAACTCGACGTTATCTAGCCCATTCATCTCCTTTCTAATCCTCAAAAACTTGGCCTGAAATGTCCAGTGAGTAAAATATAGCCCGGAATGTCTTTCTAAATGTCAAGTTTAAAATTTGCAGCATGACATGTGCAGTTCACAAAATTTGTTGAAATGTGGTTTCACGTTCTGGGATGAAATGTGGTTTCACGTTCTGGGATGAAATGTGGTTTCACGTTATGGGATGAAATGTGGTTTCACGTTCTGGGATGAAATGTGGTTTCACGTTCTGGGATGAAATGTGGTTTCACGTTCTGGGATGAAATGTGGTTTCACGTTCTGGGATGAAATGTGGTTTCACGTTCTGGGATGAAATGTGGTTTCACGTTCTGGGATGAAATGTGGTTTCACGTTCTGGGATGAAATGTGGTTTCACGTTCTGGGATGAAATGTGGTTTCACGTTCTGGGATGAAATGTGGTTTCACGTTCTGGGGTGAAATGTGGTTTCACGTTATGGGATGAAATGTGGTTTCACGTTCTGGGGTGAAATGTGGTTTCACGTTCTGGGATGAAATGTGGTTTCACGTTCTGGGATGAAATGTGGTTTCACGTTCTGGGATGAAATGTGGTTTCACGTTCTGGGATGAAATGTGGTTTCACGTTCTGGGATGAAATGTGGTTTCACGTTCTGGGATGAAATGTGGTTTCACGTTCTGGGATGAAATGTGGTTTCACGTTCTGGGATGAAATGTGGTTTCACGTTCTGGGATGAAATGTGGTTTCACGTTCTGGGATGAAATGTGGTTTCACGTTCTGGGATGAAATGTGGTTTCACGTTCTGGGATGAAATGTGGTTTCACGTTCTGGGATGAAATGTGGTTTCACGTTCTGGGATGAAATGTGGTTTCACGTTCTGGGATGAAATGTGGTTTCACGTTCTGGGATGAAATGTGGTTTCACGTTCTGGGATGAAATGTGGTTTCACGTTCTGGGATGAAATGTGGTTTCACGTTCTGGGATGAAATGTGGTTTCACGTTCTGGGATGAAATGTGGTTTCACGTTCTGGGATGAAATGTGGTTTCACGTTCTGGGATGAAATGTGGTTTCACGTTCTGGGATGAAATGTGGTTTCACGTTCTGGGATGAAATGTGGTTTCACGTTCTGGGATGAAATGTGGTTTTATGTTCTGGGATGAAATGTGGTTTCACGTTCTGGGATGAAATGTGGTTTCACGTTCTGGGATGAAATGTGGTTTTATGTTCTGGGATGAAATGTGGTTTCACGTTCTGGGATGAAATGTGGTTTCACGTTCTGGGATGAAATGGGGTTTCACGTTCTGGGATGAAATGTGGTTTCACGTTCTGGGATGAAATGTGGTTTCACGTTCTGGGATGAAATGTGGTTTCACGTTCTGGGATGAAATGTGGTTTCACGTTATGGGATGAAATGTGGTTTCACGTTCTGGGATGAAATGTGGTTTTATGTTCTGGGATGAAATGTGGTTTTATGTTATGGGATGAAATGTGGTTTCACGTTCTGGGATGAAATGTGGTTTCACGTTCTGGGATGAAATGTGGTTTCACGTTCTGGGATGAAATGTGGTTTCACGTTCTGGGATGAAATGTGGTTTCACGTTCTGGGATGAAATGTGGTTTCACGTTCTGGGATGAAATGTGGTTTCACGTTCTGGGATGAAATGTGGTTTCACGTTCTGGGATGAAATGTGGTTTCACGTTCTGGGATGAAATGTGGTTTCACGTTCTGGGATGAAATGTGGTTTCACGTTCTGGGATGAAATGTGGTTTCACGTTCTGGGATGAAATGTGGTTTCACGTTCTGGGATGAAATGTGGTTTCACGTTCTGGGATGAAATGTGGTTTCACGTTCTGGGATGAAATGTGGTTTCACGTTCTGGGAGGAAATGTGGTTTCACGTTATGGGATGAAATGTGGTTTCACGTTCTGGGATGAAATGTGGTTTTACGTTCTGGGAGGAAATGTGGCTTTACCAAATGTTTGAAATGTTGTTTTACATATTGATATGAAAACTCAAATTTTAATGTGTTTTTTGTTGTTTTTTTTGTTTGACTTGGATGAACTAGAATTCGTGTGGAAAGCGCTGGGCGAGCAAGGAGTAGATCTTCTCTACATCGAAATACTCCAGAAATTCTACGATGGATGCACCACCGTCATCCGTCCCTTCACTCAGCCCATCACTATCGGGACCGAGAAGGGAGTACGACAAGCGGACCCCTTCTAGCCGAACCTACTCTCTGCATGCCTAGAGTCGACAATGAGGTACTGCGACTTGGACAACCTCGGCATCAAATTCGAAGGAAGACGTCTTAACCACCTCAGACTCGCAGACGACATCGTCCTCATCACAGGGACGCCCCTGGAAGCGACAGAAGGCAGGAAGGCAGGTCTATCTATGAATCTAGGGACAACCAGAGGTAAGCGCAACCGTTTCACAGAGCCGAACCCCACCTCTTTAGTGGAACGCCCACGGATGACGCTGACGAATATATGTTTATCTCGTAGGGCTCCTCAACATGGAGAACAAAAACGGAAACAGGCGGGATGGGCAGCCTTCAACTCCATCATGACAGCAACAGATGCCACAAGGGACACCAGACCACGTGCTGACATCTTCGACTCGGTAATCCTGCCAGCGTTCTGCTATGGTAGCGAAACCTGGTCTCTAACCAAAGCAGCAGAGAACCAACTGAGAACAGCACACGTATATCTTGAAAGACGCCTACGTGGGCATAACTCTCAGACAACAGCAGTAGAGCGAACTACACAATAGCGACATCCGGAGAATGTCACATATCAAGGATGTCCTACAGTACGCCAACCATTCGAAACACTGCTGGGCTGGTCATATGTCCAGAAGACAAGACGAAAGATGGAGTACCATACCCACCATGTGGTACCCGCGTGATAATAAGGGACCTCGAGGACGGCCCCCAACTCGCTGGCGAGATTCACTAGAAAAATACAACATTCACGACCCCACAACAGACAGACTACTATCACACTGGACGACACGCCCCCCCCCCCCCCCTCCTGCCCCCCGCGACTGAACCGACTGAATCTAGAGTTGGGACCCACTCAAGGGGGACCACCCCTTGACGAAGAACGGATCGAACTAAGAACGGGTCGAACTAAGAACGGATCGAACTAAGAACGGGTCGAACTAAAAACGGGTCGAACTAAGAACGGGTCGAACTAAGAATGGATCGAACTAAGAACGGGTCGAACTAAGAACGGGTTGAACTAAGAACGGGTTGAACTAAGAACGGGTTGAACTAACAACGGGTTGAACTAACAACGGGTTGAACTAAGAACGGGTTGAACTAAGAACGGGTTGAACTAAGAACGGGTCGAACTAAGAACTCCAGTTTCATCTCGTTAGTTTGTCAAGATTTACAATACGCCGGGCCGCTTGGTGAACCAAAGAATTGCCCAAACTACAATTGTACAAATCATGCAGGAAATGCTATTTTACAAATAAATATAACAAGCTACATTTAACAACAAACTAATATAACAAGCTACATTTAACAACAAATTAATATAAGAGGTTAATCTCATAATTGCGCTAAATATATCCCCTCCTTCTTTAAATGACCATAATACGCCAAGTTTTTGTAAGTTAACATGAAATGTCAAATTTCGTTAACAAGTATCAATTGTACACTTTCAGTCAATCAGCAATTGATGGTGGGTGAATGGTTGCCTGACTGCATGCTCCTGGGGAGAGGAGACTAGTGTCTGGTCATGCAGTACATACTCATCGGACATTTTAGTCAGGGTCAGTTACAATATGCTGTCGGTGTCCTACCTTACAGCCCCCATCTCTCCCCCAACTTCACGGTCAGGTAACAGCATGGAAACTAAATCTATACCGGATGTTGTAACATTTACTTTTGTGATAACTGAATATCTTGTTTTATTATTCTCAAAAGCGTTAGAGATTGCTATGTTGAAGTCAAAGATGTTGTTTAACAGTCAGTCAGACAGACATCATAGCTCTAACACGCAGATAAGAACTGAAGGTTGGAAGTGTAGACAGATCAGAGCCGACATCTGGAAGGGAAGACAGATCAGAGCCGACATCTGGAAATGTAGACAAAGCAGACCTGACATCTGGAAATGTAGACAGATCAGACCTGACATCAGGAAGGGTAGACAGATCAGACCCAACATCTGGAAGAGTAGATGGGTCAGACTTGGCATCTGGAAGGGTAGACAGATCAGACCTGACATCTGGAAGGGTAGACAGATCAGACCTGACATATGGGAGGGTAGACAGATCAGACCTGACATCAGGAAGGGTAGACAGATCAGATCCAACATCTGGAAGGGTAGATGGGTCAGACTTGGCATCTGGAAGGGTAGACAGATCAGACCTGACATCTGGAAGGGTAGACAGATCAGACCTGACATCTGGGAGGGTAGACAGATCAGACCTGACATCAGGAAGGGTAGACAGATCAGACCCAACATCTGGAAGGGTAGATGGGTCAGACTTGGCATCTGGAAGGGTAGACAGATCAGACCTGACATCTGGAAGGGTAGACAGATCAGACCTGACATCTGGGAGGGTAGACAGATCAGACCTGACATCTGGAAGGGTAGATAGACATATCAGAGCTGACATCTGGAAGGGTAGACAGATCAGACCTGACATCTGGAAATGTAGACATATCAGACCTGACATCTGGAAGGGTAGACATATCAGAGCTGACATCTGGAAGGGTAGACAGATTAGACCTGACATCTGGAAATGTAGACATATCAGAGCCGACAGCTTCAGGTGCACACTTTTAACAGATAAAGACCGACAGACACAGTCAGCAGAGCAAACCAAGAAATCAGTGATGCCAGCACATCACTGTAACAAGTTCTCTTTGTAAACTCAAACAAAAACATACACAATTCTTGACATTTCATCCCAGAGTTATTACAATTTCTTTGATTTGACATCCGATCTAAGATTAGCTAGGGCAACTTTAGTACAAGTACACAATAATTCATTTTTTCTTTACATACAGCCAAACAAACCACGAACAAACAAGACACAAGGATACACAGAAAGTGACATAAACAGATCAAGAGAACAGGCTAAGAAACAAAGCATCAGCAACTGTAACACCACCCAGGCAAACACAGACACACACATACTGACGCACACAGACACACAGACGCACATACTGACGCACACAGACACACAGACGCACATACTGACGCACACAGACACACAGACAGGCACACGCACATACTGACGCACACAGACAGACAGACAGGCACACGCCCATACTGACGCACACAGACACACAGACGCACATACTGACGCACACAGACAGGCACACGCACATACTGACGCACACAGACACACAGACGCACATACTGACGCACATAGACACACAGACGCACATACTGACGCACACAGACACACAGACAGGCACACGCACATACTGACGCACACAGACAGGCACACGCACATACTGACGCACACAGACACACAGACAGGCACACGCACATACTGACGCACACAGACAGACACACAGACACGCACATACTGACGCACACAGACAGACAGACAGGCACACGCACATACTGACGCACACAGACAGACAGACAGGCACACACACATACTGACGCACACAGACACACAGACAGGCACACGCACATACTGACGCACACAGACAGACAGACAGGCACACGCACATACTGACGCACACAGACACACAGACAGGCACACGCACATACTGACGCACACAGACAGACAGACAGGCACACGCACATACTGACGCACACATACACACAGACAGGCACACGCACATACTGACGCACACAGACAGACAGACACACACAGACTGAAAGGCCTTTGATAGAGTACCTCATCAAAGATTATTTCGAAAGTTAAAATCACATGGAATAGGTGGGTAAGATGTAAAATGGATTGAAAATTGGTTAACAGGGAGAAGGCAGAGGGTGGGCATAAATAAGGAGTACTCTGAGTGGTGTGAAGTGAAAAGTGGAGTGCCACAGGGTTCGGTTTTGGGACCAATTTTATTCTTGATATAAATAAACGATTTGGACATTGATATGGGATCCATGATTGCAAATTTTGCAGATGACACAAAACTATGCAGTAGTGTCTCATCTAAAGCAGAAGTGGATATATTGAGGTCCGATTTAGATGAAAATGTAGATAAATGTATAGTCATCCACATGGGTAGATCCATTATGGAACATAATTACAGAATGGACGAAAACAATATTAAGTATAGAAAAGGAAAGAGACCTAGCGGTTATAATAGATCATACAGGTAAGGTGAGTGAGCAAGTCCAGGTAGTAGTGAAAAGGGCTGATATGAAGCATTAGTTAGATATAGGACTGGATTACTGTACACGGGTGTGGAGTACTTATCGTGGAGAGGATATACATTTTCTGGAAAAGATACAAAGCAGAAATATAAACTGATTGTGGGAATCCTGAATTACAGTAATGGGGAAATAAAAATAGGCCTACAGTGTCTAGAAAAGAGAAGACTTCTACATGACAATATAGGTTTATAAGATAATCAGTGGAACGGATAAATTAGACTATAACAAGTTTTATTTCAAAATAGAACTACCTACAAGAAGAAGAGGGCATATCTACAAATTAATGAAATAAAAATCCAGATTAGATATTAGACAAAAATGGTTTAGTCAGAGAGAGAAATGCCTGGAATGCAGAAATAGTGGAGCCTGGGTCAATTAATGCATTCAATGATAGATTTATGCCACATTGCTATTTTTCTATGAAATTAATGTACAAAAAACTAGCTGCACAAACTCTGCAGAGTCTTCTAAACCAATATAAAGACGATAAGTTAAATGATATGACGAAGTGTTACATATGTCACATGGTCACGTGGGTGTCATGGGCCTGACCGCAGTTGTAACAGGTCTGCGTAGTTATCACATTAGCACGTTACTAACGTGTCATCATTGCTGATGTCAGACATTCACGTCACAACACACCAACGTGTCACATCGACATTGGTCGTCAGTTCTCGGTCAGTCTGTCTTAGACAGGGCCTATTTAAGGGCTGAGATATATGAAATTGGTCGACAGTTCTCGGTCAGTCTATCTTAGACAGGGCCTATTTAAGGGCTGAGATATATGAAATTGGTCGACAGTTCTCGGTCAGTCTGTCTTAGACAGGGCCTATTTAAGGGCTGAGATAGCGCGAGGCCATGTCTGACCTTGAGATCATCAAGTAGTTGTTTGCTGTTCTCATTAAACTCCAAAATGCTGAAAGTTCCCCTGAGGAACTCCGTCCTCACGCCCTCGTCTATGGTCGTGTCAGACTGGTCCTGGTGGAGGGAAGATCTCAACATCTCAAGTAGGTTAGACATGTTGTGTTGGTATGAGGTCGACGACCATGTAACAACTTTGTGATGACGCTGATACTCGGAAGTTACACCTGTACACCTAGATTATGAAGTTTCGCATGATAGTAGTGATGTGTCTCTTATGTGCTACACGTCACTGATACTCTTTGCGACACGTCACTGATACTCTGTGTGACACGTCACTGATACTTTGTGTGACACGTCATTGATACTCTGTGTGCAGGAAAAACGAAAAGAAATGTTTAGTTTTACAGACTTCGACATTACTGATCTCTGACGTTGCCAGTCTCTCTCTCTCTCTCTCTCTCTCTCTCTCTCTCTCTCTCTCTCTCTCTCTCTCTCTCCGTCTATCTCTCTCCGTCTCTCTCACTCTCTCTCTCTTTCTCGCTATCTATCTATCTATCTATCTATCTATCTATCTATCTATCTATCTATCTATCTATCTATCTATCTCTCTGACACACACATACACTCACATATACACACAAGGCACACGAGGGGCAGTCATGATAAACCAAGAATTGAATTATAAAGTGCGTGTAAGAGACTGGACAGCGGAATATCTTATATCTCCTGTAGCCAATGTAGGGTGGGGAGCCTTCTGGAATCTTCAGACGAAAAAAAGTTCAGCATGGAGACAGTTGTTTGAGTCAGTGAGTAGTGTATGGAGACAGTTGTTTGAGTCAGTGAGGAGTGTATGGAGACAGTTGTTTGAGTCAGTGACGACTGTATGGTGACAGTTGTTTGAGTCAGTGAGTAGTGTATGGAGACAGTTGTTTGAGTCAGTAAGTAGTGTATGGAGACAGTTGTTTGAGTCAGTGAGGAGTGTATGGAGACAGTTCTTTGAGTCAGTGAGTAGTGTATGGAGACAGTTATTTGAGTCAGTGAGTAGTGTCTGGAGACAGTTGTTTGAGTCAGTGACGAGTGTATGGAGACAGTTGTTTGAGTCAGTGAAGAGTGTATGCAGATAGTTGTTTGAGTCAGTGAGTAGTGTATGGAGACAGTTATTTGAGTCAGTAAGTAGTGTATGGAGACAGTTGTTTGAGTCAGTGAGGAGTGTATGGAGACAGTTGTTTGAGTCAGTGAGGAGTGTATGGAGACAGTTGTTTGAGTCAGTGAGACACTGATGTCATGCACATCAAAAACATCAACAAACAGCAGAAAACAGTTTTGTCACAAGTAAATACACACACAGCGTTAATGAACAACCAATTCTCCAACCTGACAATTGTGATCTGGCT